>SJYX01021822.1:56094-121549 GCA_006410675.1 Oreotragus oreotragus | reverse complement strand
TGGTGATGGACAGGAAAGCCTGGTGTGCTGCAGTCCATGAAGTTGCAAAGAGCTGGACACAACAGCAACTGAACTGAACTGTATAATGCAATGATACTAAGTACAGTCACTTCATTGTGGAACTCTCACCATCATCCATCTCCTGAATTTTTCACCTTCCTAAACTGAAGCTGTCCCCATTAAACACTAGCTCCCCACTCCCCCTTCCCATCCCCTGCCATCCCCTGGCTCTCGGCATCTACCAGTGTACTTTCTGACTCTATGAATTTGACTATTCTAGGTATCTCATAGTTGGAATCAAATAGTACATTTGTCTACCTAATGTATATTGAAATGCATTTTTAAGGTTAACTTAATATATGTCCTACAGTTTGTACCCTTTTCCCTCCTGTGCTATAGAGTGGGTTCTAACTAGTTATCTGTTTTATACATAGTAGTGCATACAGAGGGCATTATGCTCTTACTTGCTGATATCCCCACTAGTAGCCCTGGTTTACTTCAGTCATATGTGCCTGTGGGATAACCAGCTGACAGTGTAATGTGAACATTGGCTGAGAGACACTGGAGAAGTGTGCAGGCAGAAGAGGAGGATTTTTAAAAAAGTTTCTTTATTTGGCTGCACCGGGTCTTAGTTGCAGCATGCAGGATCTTCAGTCTTCAATGCAGCATATGGGATCTTAAGTTGTGGAATGTGGGATCTAGTTTCCTGACCAGAGATCAAATTCCAGGTCCTCTGGATTGGGAGCATGGAATCTTAGCCAGGGGAGCACCAGAGAAGTCCCAGGAGGGGAGCACTTGAGAGTCATCATTTTACAAGGCAATAATTGCTAGAGTCAAAGGCTGTGGGTTTGCTGGGGAGACAAGAGGCTCTGATGGCAAAAGAACTAGATTAGAAGTCAAATAACCTCACTTCTTGAATTGTTTTGTGACTCACCAGCTGTTTAACCTTGGAGACATGACTTAACTGTATTGAAATTGTTTTCGCAGCAAATATAAAACGAGGTGGTGACTATGATGTAGTAAGATTTGCAGTCTAACTGGGAGACAAGCCATGAATAAACAGAGGTTAATGATTGTATTCTCAGGTGCTATATGGATGAGAGCCCCCCATGGTCTTCCTAATTAATGGCTATTGTTTAGTGAGAAGAAAATACAGAGAAATCATTGAAGATGGTTTCACGGAACAATAATAGTAGCAACAACAGCAACAATGACTAACTTCCATTGAGTGCTGACTGTGTGCCAGATACTGTGTGCCCACACCATGTCCTATGGGCCTCACAAGTGTTAACATTTTAATATTCACAACAACCCTTTGAGGTAGGGATGATTAGGAGCCTCCATTTCACAGGTGAGGAAAATAGGCATAAAAAGGTTAAACATCTCATTCAAAGCCATAAAGGTAGTAAAGACTCAAAACTAAGCTGTCAGGATGCAGAGCCGAAGCATTTAATCCCACACTGTCTATTCACAGTGAAAACTGCGAGCTCTAGGGAGATAAGGGTCAGTGCATATGGCACCCCATTCCAGGACTCTTGCCTGGAATATCCCATGGACAGAGGAGCCTGGTAGGCTGCAGTCTATGGGGTCGCTAAGAGTCGGACAGGACTGAGCGACTTCACTTTCACTTTTCACTTTCATGCATTGGAGAAGGAAATGACAACCCACTCCAGTGTTCTTGCCTGGAGAATCCCAGGGATGGGGGAGCCTGGTGGGCTGCCGTCTCTGGGGTCGCACAGAGTCGGACCTAACTGAAGCGACTTAGCAGCAGCAGCAGCAGCAGCATATACACTGGAGCTAATAATGATTTTAGGTTATTACTAGTTGTGATTTTACATTAGCCATAATTTTAACAGAGTCAGAAAACAGACTTATCAGTTGTGATGTATATACCAATTGCAGGACTCTTGGTTGCTGACTAGGATTTTCACTACGTTTGCAGATACTGAATATAGTTTTGATCAGCATATTTTGGTAAGAAATTTAAGAATAATATATTAACATACATACTGTATCTATATATGATGTTAGTTAGTTAGTTCAGTCTCTCAGTCGTGTCTGACTCTCTGCGACCCCATGAATCGCAGCATGCCAGGCCTCCCTGTCCATCCCCAACTCCCGGAGTTCACTCAGACTCACGTACATTGAGTCAGTGATGCCATCCAGCCATCTCATCCTCTGTCGTCCCCTTCTCCTCCTGCCCCCAATCCCTCCCAGCATCAGAGTCTTTTCCAATGAGTCAACTCTTTGCATGAGGTGGCCAAAGTATTTACATATATTAATATAAATTTGNTGATGCCATCCAGCCATCTCATCCTCTGTCGTCCCCTTCTCCTCCTGCCCCCAATCCCTCCCAGCATCAGAGTCTTTTCCAATGAGTCAACTCTTTGCATGAGGTGGCCAAAGTATTTACATATATTAATATAAATTTGATCTTTTGTGCATCTTACTTCCTACCCACCTGCCTCCAGGAATTACCTTTTCTGAGTTGTGCTTGGCTATGTTACTATCAATTACAATGAAGGTATGTGAAAGTAGTTGAAACTTAAGAGTGTTGTAAGGATATTGTTGACACCATTGCTTATTTATATTCTATAATATCCCTATTTTGAGGATTCCTCAGCTAAAATTCTCTTGTGGGCTTGTTGATATTAGTTGTAATTCCTATAGCAGTCACTTTGATTTTTCAGAGAGACTCTAACAAAGAAATGGATCAAGATTTTCTTTTCACTTCAGGTTCCTTGAAGGTTTCAGAGCCAAATCTGTGGTCATTGGGGAGGATAAGTGCTATGCATTTTTAGCTTTACTTCAGTCCCCACTTTATGATCCTCTGTTTGTTTTTCTTTATTTTTTTTTACCTGCTTTTATTTTGTGGCATCTTGTAATTTATGTGACCATAATCGGAAACAAGGCAAGATGTAACTAATGTAAATAATTATATGTATGCATGTAAACCCACTTGCATATACACATTCACATAAACAGTGCATTTTGGACTCTCAAGGAGGCTAGTGGTAGCTTGCCAGTAAAGGGACTATTAAGGTCCTATCAGCATACTTGCTGAGAACAAGGAGGTCATCAAAAAGAATCTGATGATTAGGAGGATTATCACAACCATCAGTTTAGCATTTCTTTGAGTGTGGGTTGCACTTAATGACTCACTGTGAAGATCAAGTCACACTTGCCTTTCAGCAGTAATATGAGTTTAATAAGCATTAGTGTGATGATGTCAGTGAGTAAACAGTCATCTTCATAATGATAACAATTTGATCCAGGCAGGAGGGAAAATATTCCTGACTGGGCTTGCTTGACTGTGACAGGATATGGAAAGGCAAAAGCTGGCAGAGGCAATGAAAGGGCTTGTGGGGTCAAGAAGTATCAAACAAATGACACATGGAGTTGGATGTGGGTGGGAGTGTACGTGCAGAATTGAAAGACGTTGTGATATGAATTTGGTTCGAGCAAGGAGTGCAGGAGGCACGTCACTGGCACAGGAAGAGGATGTGCGCTTGAGTTGGATTGCTGGCTCCGTTGCTTACTTGCTGTGTGACCTCGGACAAGTCACCTGACCTTGCTGTGTCTCATCTCCTTATCTGGAAAAGCAGGAACGCAAAGTACCTACCCCATGGGACTGTTGAGAGATTAAATGGTATAGTTCATGTAAAATGCTGGAGTCAGTGCTTGGTGCATTCTGGGTGTATAAGCATTGGTATTGCTTTGGCAGCTGCTTTGAGATGCTAGTACAGAGAGTGCAGAGATTCTTATCTCAGGCTTCTAAGGGGATTGGCAGCATTTTGAAAGTGGGAATGTAATTGTGGAAGCCATCTTATTATATCTGAGCAGCATATAGATCATCCTTTGTACTATGTACTATATGCCATATATTTCATTTGACACATGTTTATTTTGTTCTTAAACTTCCATCTCCCCATGTATGTTACTTTGCATCACATTGAACATCTTCATGATAGGGGGTCAAGAAATACTCATTGAGATGAATTGATGAGTGTACTTAATATTTTGTGATAATAAATTAGTGAACTTAAAATTTCAAGCAAAATATTATCATGAAAATATCAATAATAATATTAATAAGCATAAACTTGTATAGACTTTTTGACCTGTCTCAGCACATCAGTCCCCATAAACTCTGTGAGGTGGACAACATGCTAGAATAAGCAATTGTTCAATTGTACAGTTTTACAGAGGAGGAAACATGTGCCTTAGAGGTCCAGTCTTGTGAGTCTTACAGTGAGTGATGATGCTCAAATCAGCATTCAGGCCTTTGGACATAGGACACAACGAGACTCTTTGGGTTTGCCAAAGAGGAAAGCAGGTGAAGGACTGATGGAGTGGGAGTTTGGGCTTAGCAGATGCAAACTTTTATGTCTGGGATGGATAAACAGCAAGGTCCTACTATATAGCCCAGGGAACAATATTCAGTATCCTATGATAAAGCATAATGGAGAAGAATATGAAAAAGAATATATATCTGTGTATAAACTGAAGCATTTTGCTGTACAGCAGAAATTAACACAACATTATAAATCAACTATACTTCAATAAAATAAAAAGAAATCAGGTCTTTGGACACCTCCAACAAATAAATTGTTTTTCAACTGCTTTTGGGTTAGGAAACTAGGGATCAGTGATTAACTAACTCTTAAAGTTCCTTGGAATTTCTCACCTGTAATGTGAAGGGTGTTACAAACTCAACCTTAAGCAGGGTCTGAGAAGGTCACATGCATTTGCACAGCAGGCTGAGTAAGGATTAAATCTGGTAGACAGAGTGCCTGAAGAACTATGGACAGAGGTTCATAGCATTGTATAGCAGACAGTGACCAAAATCATCCTAAAGAAAAAGAAATGCAAGAAGGTATAGTGATTGAGGAGGCTTTTCAAATAGCTGGGGAAAGAAGAGAAGCAAAAGGCAAGGGAGAAAGGGAAAAATATACCCATCTGAATGCCAAGTTCCAGAAAATAGCAAGGAGAGGTAAGAAGGCCTTCTTAAAAAAAATTATTTTTAATTGAAGGATAATTGCTTTAAAGAATTTTGTTGTTTTCTGTCAAACCTCAACATGAGTCAGCCATAGATATACATATATCTCCTCCCTTCTCAACCTCCCTCCCATCTCCCTCCTCATCCCACCCCTCTAGGTAGATACAGAGTTTCCTGAGAAGAAGGCCTTCTTAAATGAACAATGCAATGAAATAGAGGGAAAACAATAGAATGGGAAAGACTAGAAATATCTTCAAGAAAATTGGAGTATCAAGGGAACACTTCATGCAAGGATAGGCATGATAAAGGACAGAAATGGTAAAGATCTAACAGGAACCAAAGAGATTAAGTAGAGGTGTCAAGAATACACAGAAGAACTATACAGAAAAGGTCTTAATGACCCGGATAACCATGATGGTGTGGTTACTCAACTAGAACTGGACATCCTGGAATGTGAAGTCAAGTGGGGCGTAGAAGTATTACTATAAACAAAGCTAGTTGAGGTGATGGGATTCCAGCTGAGCTATTTCAGAGCCTAAAAGATGATGTTGTCTAAGTGCTGCACCTAGTATGTGAGCAAATTTGGAAAACTCACTGGTGGCCACAGGACTGGAAAAGATCTGTTTTCATTCCGGTCTTAAAGAAGGGCAATGCTAAGGAATGTTCAAACTAACTGTACATTTGTGCTTATTTCACGTTAGCAAGGTTAAGCTCAAAATCCTTCAAGCTAGGCTTCAGCAGTATGTGAACTCAGAAATTCCAGATGTATAAGCTGGATTTAGGAAAGGTAGAGGAACCAGGGATTTAATTGCCAACATTCGTTGAATCATGGGGAAAGCAAGGGAATTCCAGAGAAACATCTACTTCTGCTTTATTGACTATGCTTAAGCCTTTGACTATGTGGATCACATCAAACTGTGGAAAATTCTTTCACAGATGGGATACCAAACCACCTTACCTGTCTCCCGAGAAACCTGTCTGTGGGTTAAGAAGGAACAGTTAGAACCAGACATGGAAGAGCTTTCTGATTCCAAATTGAGAAAGGAGTACATCAAGGCTATACATTGTCACCCTGCTTATTTAACTTATATGCAGAGTACATCATGTGAAATGCTGGGCTGGATGACTCACAAGTTGGAATCAATATTTCCAGGAGAAATGACAACCTCAGATATGCAGACGATACCACTCTAATGCAGAAAATGAAGAGGAACTAAAGAGCTTTTTGATGAGAGTGAAAGAGGAGAGTGGAGCTTTTTGATGAGAGTGAAAGAGGAGAGTGAAACAGCTGGCTTGAAGCTCAACATTCAGAAAGCTAAGATCATGCATCAGGTTCCATCACTTCATGGAAAATAGAAGGGGAAAAAGTGAAAGCAATGACAGATTTTATTTTCTTGGGCTCCAAAACCACTGCAGATGGTGACTGCAGCCCTGAAATTAAAAGATGTTTGCTCCTTGGAAATAAAGCTATGACAAACCTAGACAATGTATTAAAAAGCAAAGACATCACTTTGCCAACAAAGGTCCATATAGTCAAAGCTATGGTTTTTTTCTGGTAGTCATGTACATATCTGAGAGACCATAAAAGAAGGCTGAATGCCAAAGAATTGATGCTTTTGAATTGTGGTCCCGGAGAAGACTCTTGAGAGTCCCTTGGACAGCAAGAAGATCAAACTAGTCAATCCTAAAGGAAATCAACCCTGCATATTCATTGGTAGAACTGATGCTGAAGCTCCAGTATTTTGGCCATCTGATGCAAAAAACTGACTCATTGGAAAGGACCCTGATGCTGGGAAAGAATGAAGGCAAAAGGAGAAAGGGGAGGCAGAGCCTGAGATGGTTAGATAACGTCAACTCAGTGGACATGAATTTGAAACTCTGGGAGAGAGTGGAGGACAGGGGAACCAGGCATACTACAGTCCATGGGGCTGTAGAGAGTTTGGACAAGACTTAGTGACTGAACAGCAGCAGCAAGTGAATGAGAAAGGGGAGTGGGGAGTAATTGCAGATCCACACCCCACCTGAAAAGGGCCTTTCAGGTCCAGCTGATCAAACTGGTAGGTGGGAGAGGTCCAAAGTGGTCAATACTTACAATTTTATTTTTTGGAGAAAAGCCCTCATTTTGGCTTTTTACGTGAATCTCCCAATTTTAAGTATTGATAACTAATTCAGACTAAACAAAAGAATTACAAGGATCATATTAAAAATATGTGGGCCAGGGACTTCCCTGGTGATCCAGTAGTGAAGACTTTGTACCCCCAATGCAGGGGGCAGGGGACATGGGTTCAGTCCCTGATTGGAGAACGAAGATCCTGCATGCTACATGCCGTGGCCAAAACACAAAAACAAAAACAAAAAACTGGGGGCCAAATCAGGCCTAAGCTGCAGTTTGCCACCCCTATATCAGATGATTTTTTAAAGGTCCCTTCCAGCTGTAGGATGCAATGAAAAAGGCCAGTGACTTCCTGCTGAAGGGCGGGGAGCCATTTATCTCCTCTCATCATCAAAACGTATCATCTTTGTTTCCATTAGAGAAACGTCCATCAGGGGACGATGCCACCCGAGCCTCCAGGATCTCACTTAACACAGAGAGAAATACCACGCTGTACTACAGTGAGTGACAGGTGTGGATGCAGCAGAGAGAAAAGCAGACCTGTATTTAATTATGTAAATCCATGGCTGTGCTTTAATAAGGCACTGCAATAAAACTGTCAAAACTGCCAAGTTGGGGAAATAGGTTGAGCAAGGTTTTCATTCCTGGCACTATATTTAGGAAGAAAAAAAGAAAGAAAAATGCAGAAGAGCTAGTTCATCTTTGAAAGCCTTCAGAAACACATCAGGGACTCTTGAGCTTCTTGCTCCTGCCAAGCAGCATTTGCAGTGACAACTGGAGCTGAAGCCCCAGCAGCCCACACAGAATCCTTGGGAAAGGAGAAAGCTGAAGTTTCAAGGTGGATGCTTTCCAATGAACTCTCCAGGACTGAGCTTTCTATCATCACCTGCCGACTATCCCTCAGACTTGTCACCCCCTCTTTTAACTCACAACCCTGCTTCCACGGCCTGTTCTTGGGATGTGACAAAGGTGACAGGTCTTGGTGGTGGTGGTGGGTTTTTTCTTCCACATCAGGTAGTGGGGATATGGGTGCTGCCACCTTTATTTGAACCATCCAAACACTTTTTTTTTTTTGGTTTGTTTTATTGCAGTATTAAAAAAATATTCCCCATCTTGATACTATAGGACTAGAATTCTCATAGGTTTTATTGGTTATGAACAGCAGAGGCCCATTCTGAGGAGTTAAGTCCAAAGAGCCCATGGAAAAGGAGTTCCCAGAGCTGGTGTTTTGTACTTCATAGATGTCCTGTGCTCTTGCCTGGTGAGATCTTTTTCTAGTGAAGGAAACCGAAAGGGCAACACACTCTTCATTTCTTCAGTCAATAACCAAATAAGTTGTATAGGGGGGCAGAGTATAGGTGAAAAGTATCTTCTTTTTTAATTAAAAAAATTAAATTGAAATACGGTTGCTTTAAATTGTTGTGTTAATTTCTGCTGCACAAAAATGTGAATCAGCTGTCTATGTATATGCATCCTCTCCCTCTTAAGTGTCCCACCAGCCCCCTCCCATCCTTCTGCGTCATCACAGAGCATTGAGCTGAGCTCCCTGTGCTATACAGCAGCTTCCCACTGGCTATTTTATACGTGGTAGTGTATGTGTGCCAGTGCTAGTCTCACTTCATCCCACTCTCTCCTTCCCCCTCTGTGTCCATAAATCCACTTTACATCTGTGTCTCTATTCCTGTCTTGGTTCATCAGTACCATTTTTCAGGATTCCATATTTATGTGTTAATATGTTATTTTTTTTTATCTTTCTTACTGAGTTCACTCTATAGGACAGACTCTAGGTTCATCCACATCTTTACATGTCCCCCATTTTGTTCCATTTTATGGCTGAGTAATATTTCATTGTATGAAAAGAGTCTTGTAACACATATCAGTCCATGAAATATAAGAACTTTTAGAGACTATTGAGGAATTGTTATTAAATGCTGTATGTGATGATGATATTGTGGATTTGTTTTCTAAGCATTTTTATTTTTTAGAGATGCATGTTGAAATGATTATGCTTAATGTGATATAATGTCTGGGATTTAAAAAAAGTAGTCTGGGAAAGGAAGAGTGCAGGGGTGGGCTCAGTCCAGCTCACTGGCAGGAGCTGGCTGTTAGAATTTAGGAATTTTTTGAACTAGTTGGTTGTGTGTTAGTTGCTCAGTTGTGTCTGACTCTTTGCAACCCCATAGACTGTAGTCAGTCAGACTCCTCTGTCCATGGATTTCCTAGGCAAGAATACTTGAGTGGGTTGTCGTTTTCTCCATCAGTGGATCTTCCTGACCCAGAGACTGAACCCATGTCTCCTGCATTGCAGGCAGATACTTTACCATCTGAGCCACCAGGGAAGCCCATAGTCATTATTGAAAATTGAATTCTATAAACCTGTGATTAAATAAAAGGTATTGTTATAGAGATAATAAGCACTCAAAATTTACGTCTTCCTAGTTATATTTTATTATGGTTACTATTAGCTATGCTCTTGAAATGAATCCATTTCTTGTCTCTATCTGGTGGGGATGCTATATAACTTTGCGTCTCTGCTTATCTCTTCCTAATCCACACTCAGAACCATTATGCTGGTAAGTTGAAATAAGTCAGAGAGATCCCCAAACATACAAGTCATGGGAGAGATGGTTGTTAAGCATCCACCACCACACCACTGGAGAAGTGGGACATGTTTAAATGAAACGAGTTCCTTCATGAGTTAATGATTGCCTTGAAGTGGAGAGAAAGGAATTATGGGCTTGTGACATCCCTCTACTCACATATATACTAAAATTGTGTATACTTAAAAACTTAAAGGAATGTGCCAGTTCAAGCATCCTTTTGGGGATACGAAGGTTGCAGGAGTGCAGCGTCAGATAGTTAATGGAGAGCCCATGGTGCAAGGAAAAGTGGCGGTGGTCACGAGGACGAGAGGTCCTTGGCCGGCTCTGTTCCTCATGAGCTGTGGGACTGAGGAAGTCACTTAGGTCTTCTGCTTGGCATCACTCCTAAGAAACAGCTCGTACACAAATTTTGTGGCTTTCATGACTACTGGTGAGGGCAAGGATGAGTTAGGACAGGTTAGTACAGGTGAGACTGTGGAAACATGATGAAGAAGGATCGCAAGACGAGAGAGTTACCTTTCACTACTAATTTTTGTTTATTCTAGTTAAAAACCTCTGAGAGACTATCTGCCAGAAAGTTTTCTTTGGAGTAGTTTTAGCTTCTTGGCTCATGATGATGGGTCCTTCTGCAGAGAGTATTATTTATGATTATGCAAGTAGTTACAGCATGCAAGTTAAAAGTGCAGGCAGGCAAAAGTGGACATAACCCAAATGTTCATCCGCTGATTAACAGGTATATAAAATGTGAAATACTCATATGATAGAATATCATTTGGCTATAAAAGGAGTGAGGTATCAATACATGCTGAAACATGGATAAAACCTAGAAAACACTGGGTTAAGTGGGTTAATACTTGGTTAATACTAGTTGGGTTAAGTGAAAGAAGTCTTCCCTATTGGCTCAGATGGTAGATAATCTGTCTGCAGTGCAGGAGACACGGATTCGATCTCTGGGCCAGGGAGATCCCCTGGAGAAGGGAATGGCTACCCACTCGAGTATTCTTGCCTGGAGAATTCCATGGATAGAGAAGCCTGGCAGACTCTAGTCCAGGGACATGACTGAGTTACTAACACTTTCATTTTTCACTTAAGTGAAAGAAGCCAGTCACAAAAGACCACAGTGTATGATTCTTTTTATGTAAATGAAATGTCCAGAATCGGTAAATCTATTGAGACACAAAGTAGATTAGTAGTTGCTTGGGGCTGGAGATGGGGAGATTGGGAGGTGACAGCTAAGGGCATGTGAGGTTTCTTGTTGGAGTGATGAAAACATCCTAAAATTGATTGTGGTGATGGTTGCATGACTCTGAATATACTAAAACCATAGGTGTTTATATATTTTAAATGGGTGAATTGTGCATTATATGAATTATATTTCAATAAATCTGTCAAGAAAAAGTCTAGGCTGACTGGGTTCAAATTCTGGTTCAATTTGCTTCAGCTGTGGGACCTGAGGCAAATTTTGTTAACATTTCTCTGCTTATTTCTTCATCTGTAAAATGAGGATAAGATGGTACCTGCCTCATGGGGTTTTTTAATGAAGATTTAATTTAATCATCACATAGAATATATCAAAATGCTTACAGTGTGCCCTACACGTGGTAAAAAGGCAATAAATGCTAATTACTGTCAGTTGTTACAGGGGAAGAACTTTCTCTAACAGTTGAGGAGAGGGGAAAAGAATCCACTGGTGTTTATACTTATTTATTTGGCGGTGCTGGGTCTTAGCTGCGGCAAGTGGGATCTTTAGTCGCAGCATGTGAACTCTTAGCTGTGGGCATATGGGACCTAGTTCCTTAACCAGGGATGGAACCTGGGCCCCCTGCATTGGAAGCACAATGTTTTAGATGCTGGACCACCAGACAAGTTCCTGATGTTTGTTTTTCTACTACTTAATTCTGGGTCGATAGTAACAGTGTTATTAACTCAGGTGTGTCTGACTCTTTGTGACCCCATGGACTATAGCCTGCCAGGCTCCTCTGTCCATGGAATTCTCCAGGCGAGAATACTGAAGTCTGTAGCCATTCCCTTCTCCAGGGGATCTTCCTGACCTAGGGATCAAACCTGGGTCTTTTACATTGCAGGCAGATTCTTTACTGTCTGAGCCACTAGGGAAGCCTAGTTCTGACTTGGGGAAGAGAAAATGTATCCAAAGAGCTTCAGATAATACTAGCTGTAGTAGTTTGAATAGGGTTCTTCAAAAGACATATCCACGTCCTATCCCCACCCCTAACTTGTAAATGTGACCTGTTTCTTTTTTGAAAAATGGGTTTTGCATATGTAATTAAGTTAAGGTTCTTGAGATGAGATCACCTTTGACAATCCTGGTGAGCCTGAAACCTAATGTCAGGTGTCCTTATAAGCGAAAAGTAGCAGGAGATTAGACATACAGAGGGGAAAGCCATCTAAAGTGGGACAGAGATTGGAGTTATGCAGCCTCAAACAAAGGGAAAGCCTGGAGCCTCCATAAGTTAGATGAGACAAGGAAGGATTCTCCCCTTGAGCCTTTGGAGGAAGTGTGGCCATGCTGATAGCTTGATTTAGGACTTCCGGTGTCCACTGTTGTTCAATGCCACCAAATTTATGGCAGTGCTTAGAAGTTAGTACCCAATGAAAGGTTACATTTTCTAAAACTGCTTTCAGGACAGCATTCTTTATACTATCCCTTCTGTTGATTTGTGTATCAGAGATCAATTTTTCATTCAGAAGCTTGAGTTCTTCTTTATAGACTCATCCTCCCCTTCTCGCCTCTCAAAGGCTCCTTCAGGTCTTTGTTCTGTTGGTTCAGGAGGCCTTTAACCTGGATGAATTGGAAACATCCTTCACCCTGAACTCAAGCTCCACTCTGCACACTTGGTTCTTACCCTACGTGCTCCTTGAAAGCAGGGGTCTTCAACCTCCCGGATCTAATGTCTGATGATCTGAGGTGAAGTTGATGTAATAATAATAGAAATAAAGTACACAATAAATGTAATGCACTTGAATCATCCCAAAACCATCTCCAACCCACCCCCGCCATCCATGGGAAAATTGTCTTCAATGAAACTGGTCCCTGGTGTCAAAAAAGTTGGGAATTGTTGCTCTAAAGTACTTTCCACTGATGCCACCCAGTTTTCTAATGTGCTTATCTGCATGCCACCCAGTTTTCTAATGTGCTTATCTGCTATCTTTTAGTATTTCTGATTATATTTATATATAGTGATGTCTCTAGAAACAGACTGTGAATGAAAAGTCTGCCCTATCAGTAAGTGGAGGATGTTGCAGCCATCAGGCCATCACACTGGGATCTCCCCAGTGATGAACCTTGAGGGGACTCAGAATGGAAACAGGATGCCCACCATCTAATGCGCAGCAACTGCAGCCACCTCCTACACTGCACCCTGAAGAGACTCAGGATGAGAAAACGCAGGATGAGAAGGCACAGGATGAGAAAGCACAGGATTCCGGCCCTGGATAGCTGAGGAGCATATCAAAGGAATGATTTCAAAGAGCCCAGCCAGATTCTTGCATCTTCCCATACATAGTAATGTGCTAAATTGTGTAACTTGCAATACCCTGTTTTCTTTGATTAACAGTAATCTGCTGATTTTCTGACCAGAGTGGTCTTTGTTGCCAAAGCTCCTATATATTCTAGCTCTTCCTCTTGTTTGTTTACAGCAATATCACAAAGTTAGCTGAGATGGCTGTGTCCTAGACTTAAGTCCTCAGTTTTGTCCACCAAAGAAAACAGAATTCTTAACTTTAAGATTGTGCTTTATTTATTTATTTTTTTAGTCAAGAGACAGTTATTGAGTATAAAGCATCTTCTGTTTCTTTAGAATTTACCACAGTACCTAGCGTAGTGTTAAACACATAGTAGATGAGTGAATAAGATGAATCTAGGCAAATTAGATATTCTGAAATATCTGGGAGAATGTTATCTTTCTCCTTTCCTGATCTCTGTTTTCTCTCCCTCTCCATTTTTCAGGGCTAGATCACTTTCCTAATAGTGGATAAAAGATATTAAGAAGAATCGCTAGATAGATTCTTTTTCTCAAGGACAGGCTACTAGACCTAATAGATTCTCCTTTGGCCAACTTTTGCTTTATTGGTTAACTCTCCTGAATCCTCCAGTAAGGATGACAAAGGATAGCATTTTGGGTTTCTTATTACCTAACCATTCTTTCTTTGTAGACAGATAAATTGCTTGGTAAGAAAGACATGTTGGACAGAACAGATCAATGATATGGAACTGAGAATTTGTTCAGAATATAGCCTTCTGATGCCTCTGGGCTCAGGAGCAAGCGTGTACACTTTTTAAAAATTTATTATTATTATTTTTTAAAATAAGANGGGGAAAGAAGAGAAGCAAAAGGCAAGGGAGAAAGGGAAAAATATACCCATCTGAATGCCAAGTTCCAGAAAATAGCAAGGAGAGGTAAGAAGGCCTTCTTTAAAAAAAATTATTTTTAATTGAAGGATAATTGCTTTAAAGAATTTTGTTGTTTTCTGTCAAACCTCAACATGAGTCAGCCATAGATATACATATATCTCCTCCCTTCTCAACCTCCCTCCCATCTCCCTCCTCATCCCACCCCTCTAGGTAGATACAGAGTTTCCTGAGAAGAAGGCCTTCTTAAATGAACAATGCAATGAAATAGAGGGAAAACAATAGAATGGGAAAGACTAGAAATATCTTCAAGAAAATTGGAGTATCAAGGGAACACTTCATGCAAGGATAGGCATGATAAAGGACAGAAATGGTAAAGATCTAACAGGAACCAAAGAGATTAAGTAGAGGTGTCAAGAATACACAGAAGAACTATACAGAAAAGGTCTTAATGACCCGGATAACCATGATGGTGTGGTTACTCAACTAGAACTGGACATCCTGGAATGTGAAGTCAAGTGGGGCGTAGAAGTATTACTATAAACAAAGCTAGTTGAGGTGATGGGATTCCAGCTGAGCTATTTCAGAGCCTGAAAGATGATGTTGTCTAAGTGCTGCACCTAGTATGTGAGCAAATTTGGAAAACTCACTGGTGGCCACAGGACTGGAAAAGATCTGTTTTCATTCCGGTCTTAAAGAAGGGCAATGCTAAGGAATGTTCAAACTAACTGTACATTTGTGCTTATTTCACGTTAGCAAGGTTAAGCTCAAAATCCTTCAAGCTAGGCTTCAGCAGTATGTGAACTCAGAAATTCCAGATGTATAAGCTGGATTTAGGAAAGGTAGAGGAACCAGGGATTTAATTGCCAACATTCGTTGAATCATGGGGAAAGCAAGGGAATTCCAGAGAAACATCTACTTCTGCTTTATTGACTATGCTTAAGCCTTTGACTATGTGGATCACATCAAACTGTGGAAAATTCTTTCACAGATGGGATACCAAACCACCTTACCTGTCTCCCGAGAAACCTGTCTGTGGGTTAAGAAGGAACAGTTAGAACCAGACATGGAAGAGCTTTCTGATTCCAAATTGAGAAAGGAGTACATCAAGGCTATACATTGTCACCCTGCTTATTTAACTTATATGCAGAGTACATCATGTGAAATGCTGGGCTGGATGACTCACAAGTTGGAATCAATATTTCCAGGAGAAATGACAACCTCAGATATGCAGACGATACCACTCTAATGCAGAAAATGAAGAGGAACTAAAGAGCTTTTTGATGAGAGTGAAAGAGGAGAGTGGAGCTTTTTGATGAGAGTGAAAGAGGAGAGTGAAACAGCTGGCTTGAAGCTCAACATTCAGAAAGCTAAGATCATGCATCAGGTTCCATCACTTCATGGAAAATAGAAGGGGAAAAAGTGAAAGCAATGACAGATTTTATTTTCTTGGGCTCCAAAACCACTGCAGATGGTGACTGCAGCCCTGAAATTAAAAGATGTTTGCTCCTTGGAAATAAAGCTATGACAAACCTAGACAATGTATTAAAAAGCAAAGACATCACTTTGCCAACAAAGGTCCATATAGTCAAAGCTATGGTTTTTTTCTGGTAGTCATGTACATATCTGAGAGACCATAAAAGAAGGCTGAATGCCAAAGAATTGATGCTTTTGAATTGTGGTCCCGGAGAAGACTCTTGAGAGTCCCTTGGACAGCAAGAAGATCAAACTAGTCAATCCTAAAGGAAATCAACCCTGCATATTCATTGGTAGAACTGATGCTGAAGCTCCAGTATTTTGGCCATCTGATGCAAAAAACTGACTCATTGGAAAGGACCCTGATGCTGGGAAAGAATGAAGGCAAAAGGAGAAAGGGGAGGCAGAGCCTGAGATGGTTAGATAACGTCAACTCAGTGGACATGAATTTGAAACTCTGGGAGAGAGTGGAGGACAGGGGAACCAGGCATACTACAGTCCATGGGGCTGTAGAGAGTTTGGACAAGACTTAGTGACTGAACAGCAGCAGCAAGTGAATGAGAAAGGGGAGTGGGGAGTAATTGCAGATCCACACCCCACCTGAAAAGGGCCTTTCAGGTCCAGCTGATCAAACTGGTAGGTGGGAGAGGTCCAAAGTGGTCAATACTTACAATTTTATTTTTTGGAGAAAAGCCCTCATTTTGGCTTTTTACGTGAATCTCCCAATTTTAAGTATTGATAACTAATTCAGACTAAACAAAAGAATTACAAGGATCATATTAAAAATATGTGGGCCAGGGACTTCCCTGGTGATCCAGTAGTGAAGACTTTGTACCCCCAATGCAGGGGGCAGGGGACATGGGTTCAGTCCCTGATTGGAGAACGAAGATCCTGCATGCTACATGCCGTGGCCAAAACACAAAAACAAAAACAAAAAACTGGGGGCCAAATCAGGCCTAAGCTGCAGTTTGCCACCCCTATATCAGATGATTTTTTAAAGGTCCCTTCCAGCTGTAGGATGCAATGAAAAAGGCCAGTGACTTCCTGCTGAAGGGCGGGGAGCCATTTATCTCCTCTCATCATCAAAACGTATCATCTTTGTTTCCATTAGAGAAACGTCCATCAGGGGACGATGCCACCCGAGCCTCCAGGATCTCACTTAACACAGAGAGAAATACCACGCTGTACTACAGTGAGTGACAGGTGTGGATGCAGCAGAGAGAAAAGCAGACCTGTATTTAATTATGTAAATCCATGGCTGTGCTTTAATAAGGCACTGCAATAAAACTGTCAAAACTGCCAAGTTGGGGAAATAGGTTGAGCAAGGTTTTCATTCCTGGCACTATATTTAGGAAGAAAAAAAGAAAGAAAAATGCAGAAGAGCTAGTTCATCTTTGAAAGCCTTCAGAAACACATCAGGGACTCTTGAGCTTCTTGCTCCTGCCAAGCAGCATTTGCAGTGACAACTGGAGCTGAAGCCCCAGCAGCCCACACAGAATCCTTGGGAAAGGAGAAAGCTGAAGTTTCAAGGTGGATGCTTTCCAATGAACTCTCCAGGACTGAGCTTTCTATCATCACCTGCCGACTATCCCTCAGACTTGTCACCCCCTCTTTTAACTCACAACCCTGCTTCCACGGCCTGTTCTTGGGATGTGACAAAGGTGACAGGTCTTGGTGGTGGTGGTGGGTTTTTTCTTCCACATCAGGTAGTGGGGATATGGGTGCTGCCACCTTTATTTGAACCATCCAAACACTTTTTTTTTTTTGGTTTGTTTTATTGCAGTATTAAAAAAATATTCCCCATCTTGATACTATAGGACTAGAATTCTCATAGGTTTTATTGGTTATGAACAGCAGAGGCCCATTCTGAGGAGTTAAGTCCAAAGAGCCCATGGAAAAGGAGTTCCCAGAGCTGGTGTTTTGTACTTCATAGATGTCCTGTGCTCTTGCCTGGTGAGATCTTTTTCTAGTGAAGGAAACCGAAAGGGCAACACACTCTTCATTTCTTCAGTCAATAACCAAATAAGTTGTATAGGGGGGCAGAGTATAGGTGAAAAGTATCTTCTTTTTTAATTAAAAAAATTAAATTGAAATACGGTTGCTTTAAATTGTTGTGTTAATTTCTGCTGCACAAAAATGTGAATCAGCTGTCTATGTATATGCATCCTCTCCCTCTTAAGTGTCCCACCAGCCCCCTCCCATCCTTCTGCGTCATCACAGAGCATTGAGCTGAGCTCCCTGTGCTATACAGCAGCTTCCCACTGGCTATTTTATACGTGGTAGTGTATGTGTGCCAGTGCTAGTCTCACTTCATCCCACTCTCTCCTTCCCCCTCTGTGTCCATAAATCCACTTTACATCTGTGTCTCTATTCCTGTCTTGGTTCATCAGTACCATTTTTCAGGATTCCATATTTATGTGTTAATATGTTATTTTTTTTTATCTTTCTTACTGAGTTCACTCTATAGGACAGACTCTAGGTTCATCCACATCTTTACATGTCCCCCATTTTGTTCCATTTTATGGCTGAGTAATATTTCATTGTATGAAAAGAGTCTTGTAACACATATCAGTCCATGAAATATAAGAACTTTTAGAGACTATTGAGGAATTGTTATTAAATGCTGTATGTGATGATGATATTGTGGATTTGTTTTCTAAGCATTTTTATTTTTTAGAGATGCATGTTGAAATGATTATGCTTAATGTGATATAATGTCTGGGATTTAAAAAAAGTAGTCTGGGAAAGGAAGAGTGCAGGGGTGGGCTCAGTCCAGCTCACTGGCAGGAGCTGGCTGTTAGAATTTAGGAATTTTTTGAACTAGTTGGTTGTGTGTTAGTTGCTCAGTTGTGTCTGACTCTTTGCAACCCCATAGACTGTAGTCAGTCAGACTCCTCTGTCCATGGATTTCCTAGGCAAGAATACTTGAGTGGGTTGTCGTTTTCTCCATCAGTGGATCTTCCTGACCCAGAGACTGAACCCATGTCTCCTGCATTGCAGGCAGATACTTTACCATCTGAGCCACCAGGGAAGCCCATAGTCATTATTGAAAATTGAATTCTATAAACCTGTGATTAAATAAAAGGTATTGTTATAGAGATAATAAGCACTCAAAATTTACGTCTTCCTAGTTATATTTTATTATGGTTACTATTAGCTATGCTCTTGAAATGAATCCATTTCTTGTCTCTATCTGGTGGGGATGCTATATAACTTTGCGTCTCTGCTTATCTCTTCCTAATCCACACTCAGAACCATTATGCTGGTAAGTTGAAATAAGTCAGAGAGATCCCCAAACATACAAGTCATGGGAGAGATGGTTGTTAAGCATCCACCACCACACCACTGGAGAAGTGGGACATGTTTAAATGAAACGAGTTCCTTCATGAGTTAATGATTGCCTTGAAGTGGAGAGAAAGGAATTATGGGCTTGTGACATCCCTCTACTCACATATATACTAAAATTGTGTATACTTAAAAACTTAAAGGAATGTGCCAGTTCAAGCATCCTTTTGGGGATACGAAGGTTGCAGGAGTGCAGCGTCAGATAGTTAATGGAGAGCCCATGGTGCAAGGAAAAGTGGCGGTGGTCACGAGGACGAGAGGTCCTTGGCCGGCTCTGTTCCTCATGAGCTGTGGGACTGAGGAAGTCACTTAGGTCTTCTGCTTGGCATCACTCCTAAGAAACAGCTCGTACACAAATTTTGTGGCATTCATGACTACTGGTGAGGGCAAGGTTGAGTTAGGACAGGTTAGTACAGGTGAGACTGTGGAAACATGATGAAGAAGGATCGCAAGACGAGAGAGTTACCTTTCACTACTAATTTTTGTTTATTCTAGTTAAAAACCTCTGAGAGACTATCTGCCAGAAAGTTTTCTTTGGAGTAGTTTTAGCTTCTTGGCTCATGATGATGGGTCCTTCTGCAGAGAGTATTATTTATGATTATGCAAGTAGTTACAGCATGCAAGTTAAAAGTGCAGGCAGGCAAAAGTGGACATAACCCAAATGTTCATCCGCTGATTAACAGGTATATAAAATGTGAAATACTCATATGATAGAATATCATTTGGCTATAAAAGGAGTGAGGTATCAATACATGCTGAAACATGGATAAAACCTAGAAAACACTGGGTTAAGTGGGTTAATACTTGGTTAATACTAGTTGGGTTAAGTGAAAGAAGTCTTCCCTATTGGCTCAGATGGTAGATAATCTGTCTGCAGTGCAGGAGACACGGATTCGATCTCTGGGCCAGGGAGATCCCCTGGAGAAGGGAATGGCTACCCACTCGAGTATTCTTGCCTGGAGAATTCCATGGATAGAGAAGCCTGGCAGACTCTAGTCCAGGGACATGACTGAGTTACTAACACTTTCATTTTTCACTTAAGTGAAAGAAGCCAGTCACAAAAGACCACAGTGTATGATTCTTTTTATGTAAATGAAATGTCCAGAATCGGTAAATCTATTGAGACACAAAGTAGATTAGTAGTTGCTTGGGGCTGGAGATGGGGAGATTGGGAGGTGACAGCTAAGGGCATGTGAGGTTTCTTGTTGGAGTGATGAAAACATCCTAAAATTGATTGTGGTGATGGTTGCATGACTCTGAATATACTAAAACCATAGGTGTTTATATATTTTAAATGGGTGAATTGTGCATTATATGAATTATATTTCAATAAATCTGTCAAGAAAAAGTCTAGGCTGACTGGGTTCAAATTCTGGTTCAATTTGCTTCAGCTGTGGGACCTGAGGCAAATTTTGTTAACATTTCTCTGCTTATTTCTTCATCTGTAAAATGAGGATAAGATGGTACCTGCCTCATGGGGTTTTTTAATGAAGATTTAATTTAATCATCACATAGAATATATCAAAATGCTTACAGTGTGCCCTACACGTGGTAAAAAGGCAATAAATGCTAATTACTGTCAGTTGTTACAGGGGAAGAACTTTCTCTAACAGTTGAGGAGAGGGGAAAAGAATCCACTGGTGTTTATACTTATTTATTTGGCGGTGCTGGGTCTTAGCTGCGGCAAGTGGGATCTTTAGTCGCAGCATGTGAACTCTTAGCTGTGGGCATATGGGACCTAGTTCCTTAACCAGGGATGGAACCTGGGCCCCCTGCATTGGAAGCACAATGTTTTAGATGCTGGACCACCAGACAAGTTCCTGATGTTTGTTTTTCTACTACTTAATTCTGGGTCGATAGTAACAGTGTTATTAACTCAGGTGTGTCTGACTCTTTGTGACCCCATGGACTATAGCCTGCCAGGCTCCTCTGTCCATGGAATTCTCCAGGCGAGAATACTGAAGTCTGTAGCCATTCCCTTCTCCAGGGGATCTTCCTGACCTAGGGATCAAACCTGGGTCTTTTACATTGCAGGCAGATTCTTTACTGTCTGAGCCACTAGGGAAGCCTAGTTCTGACTTGGGGAAGAGAAAATGTATCCAAAGAGCTTCAGATAATACTAGTTGTAGTAGTTTGAATAGGGTTCTTCAAAAGACATATCCACGTCCTATCCCCACCCCTAACTTGTAAATGTGACCTGTTTCTTTTTTGAAAAATGGGTTTTGCATATGTAATTAAGTTAAGGTTCTTGAGATGAGATCACCTTTGACAATCCTGGTGAGCCTGAAACCTAATGTCAGGTGTCCTTATAAGCGAAAAGTAGCAGGAGATTAGACATACAGAGGGGAAAGCCATCTAAAGTGGGACAGAGATTGGAGTTATGCAGCCTCAAACAAAGGGAAAGCCTGGAGCCTCCATAAGTTAGATGAGACAAGGAAGGATTCTCCCCTTGAGCCTTTGGAGGAAGTGTGGCCATGCTGACAGCTTGATTTAGGACTTCCGGTGTCCACTGTTGTTCAATGCCACCAAATTTATGGCAGTGCTTAGAAGTTAGTACCCAATGAAAGGTTACATTTTCTAAAACTGCTTTCAGGACAGCATTCTTTATACTATCCCTTCTGTTGATTTGTGTATCAGAGATCAATTTTTCATTCAGAAGCTTGAGTTCTTCTTTATAGACTCATCCTCCCCTTCTCGCCTCTCAAAGGCTCCTTCAGGTCTTTGTTCTGTTGGTTCAGGAGGCCTTTAACCTGGATGAATTGGAAACATCCTTCACCCTGAACTCAAGCTCCACTCTGCACACTTGGTTCTTACCCTACGTGCTCCTTGAAAGCAGGGGTCTTCAACCTCCCGGATCTAATGTCTGATGATCTGAGGTGAAGTTGATGTAATAATAATAGAAATAAAGTACACAATAAATGTAATGCACTTGAATCATCCCAAAACCATCTCCAACCCACCCCCGCCATCCATGGGAAAATTGTCTTCAATGAAACTGGTCCCTGGTGTCAAAAAAGTTGGGAATTGTTGCTCTAAAGTACTTTCCACTGATGCCACCCAGTTTTCTAATGTGCTTATCTGCATGCCACCCAGTTTTCTAATGTGCTTATCTGCTATCTTTTAGTATTTCTGATTATATTTATATATAGTGATGTCTCTAGAAACAGACTGTGAATGAAAAGTCTGCCCTATCAGTAAGTGGAGGATGTTGCAGCCATCAGGCCATCACACTGGGATCTCCCCAGTGATGAACCTTGAGGGGACTCAGAATGGAAACAGGATGCCCACCATCTAATGCGCAGCAACTGCAGCCACCTCCTACACTGCACCCTGAAGAGACTCAGGATGAGAAAACGCAGGATGAGAAGGCACAGGATGAGAAAGCACAGGATTCCGGCCCTGGATAGCTGAGGAGCATATCAAAGGAATGATTTCAAAGAGCCCAGCCAGATTCTTGCATCTTCCCATACATAGTAATGTGCTAAATTGTGTAACTTGCAATACCCTGTTTTCTTTGATTAACAGTAATCTGCTGATTTTCTGACCAGAGTGGTCTTTGTTGCCAAAGCTCCTATATATTCTAGCTCTTCCTCTTGTTTGTTTACAGCAATATCACAAAGTTAGCTGAGATGGCTGTGTCCTAGACTTAAGTCCTCAGTTTTGTCCACCAAAGAAAACAGAATTCTTAACTTTAAGATTGTGCTTTATTTATTTATTTTTTTAGTCAAGAGACAGTTATTGAGTATAAAGCATCTTCTGTTTCTTTAGAATTTACCACAGTACCTAGCGTAGTGTTAAACACATAGTAGATGAGTGAATAAGATGAATCTAGGCAAATTAGATATTCTGAAATATCTGGGAGAATGTTATCTTTCTCCTTTCCTGATCTCTGTTTTCTCTCCCTCTCCATTTTTCAGGGCTAGATCACTTTCCTAATAGTGGATAAAAGATATTAAGAAGAATCGCTAGATAGATTCTTTTTCTCAAGGACAGGCTACTAGACCTAATAGATTCTCCTTTGGCCAACTTTTGCTTTATTGGTTAACTCTCCTGAATCCTCCAGTAAGGATGACAAAGGATAGCATTTTGGGTTTCTTATTACCTAACCATTCTTTCTTTGTAGACAGATAAATTGCTTGGTAAGAAAGACATGTTGGACAGAACAGATCAATGATATGGAACTGAGAATTTGTTCAGAATATAGCCTTCTGATGCCTCTGGGCTCAGGAGCAAGCGTGTACACTTTTTAAAAATTTATTATTATTATTTTTTAAAATAAGAATTTATTTATTTTTATTGTATTGGTTTTGCCATATATCAACATGAATCTGCCATGGATGTACACGTGTTCCCCATTCTGAACCCCCCTCCCATCTCCCTCCCCATCCCATCCCTCTGGGTCATCCCAGTGCACCAGCCCCAAGCATCCTGTATCATGCATTGAACCTGGACTGGTGATTCGTTTCACATATGATATTATACATGTTTCAATGCCATTCTCTCAAACCGTCCCACCCTCGCCCTCTCCCACAGAGACCAAAAGTCTGTTCTATACATCTGTGTCTCTTTTGCTGTATTGCATACAGGGTGATTATTACCGTCTTTCTAAATTCCATATATATGTATTATTATACTGTATTGGTGTTTTTCTTTCTGGCTTACTTCATTCTGTATAATAGGCTCCAGTTTCATCCACCTCATTAGAACTGATTCAAATGTATTCTTTTTAATGGCCGAGTAATACTCCATTGTGTATATGTACCACAGCTTTCTTATCCATTCGTCTGCTGATGGACATCTATGTTGCTTCCATGTCCTGGCTATTGTAAACATTGTACAATAGAGGTATCACAAAGAGTGCTGGACTGGGGGTCAGGAAGCTCAGACTCCAGTGCTGGGCCAGTCACTACAAACTGTGACTTCGAGTGAGTCAGCCTTTCTTGCATTTTAGTTTCCCCACTGATAAAATGTTAGAGTTGAACTAGGTGATCTCCAAGGCCCTTCTGTATCTGAATATCCTATACTTTTGGATCCCATTCTTACTCATCTGACTTCTATATGTCTAACTTAAGATATATCATTTAGGATCTAGTCAGGGAACAGAAACTGTACTAGGTATTTCAACAGAGGGAGTTTACTATGGGAATTAGGCACACTGTTGCTGGTGGTCCGAGATAGTAAGCAGAGAACCCTTAGGTAATCCAGACTTGATAACTGTGGGAAGCAGCTGCCACAAATGTGGTAACAAAGGAAAGGTGTTGGGGTTGCCAGAACCGGGAAGTGGGGAAGAGGAGCCCCTCAGTCCTGGGGCTCAGGTGTCTAAGGAAGGCATTCTGTTTGCCTGTTACCTGTGGGCCCAGAGGAGGGGACTCACAGATCTGGGACTTAGACTTCTGAGGAGGGGCCCTAGAACCTCTGAGGGGGTGTGGTGAGTCTGTTCTGGAAGTGCCAAGAGTAGGTGGAGGCTGGTACTAGCTGCTGTGCTGGGAGAAGGAAGTGAAGGGTCACTGGTGGGGTGATGGCACTCATAATGGCAGACATCCCTTTTTGTTCATCCTTCAGGCTCCTTTTAGGGCCCGAGTGAGCAGAAACTAACATGGTACCAGCTGCCAAAGGAAAAATGTAGTTTTCAGAGTCCCAACCTCAACACCAAAAGGCTGAACAAATAAAGACAAATTTGGAGCTGAGACAGTAGCCTCAAGATGAGTGCATTCATTTCATATTTATGTTATATATTTATTAATGGGTATCCAACATATGTGTGCTGAAAAATGGTGCTCCTGCAGTAGAAATTTTATTGTCTGTCTTTGGGGCAAGACTTAAGGGAGATTCGCTTAGTTGAGAAATGAGCATTTGCTAAGAAGGGTTAGAGCTGTGATGGTAGCAGAGAAGATGTGAGCTGGCAAAAGGGAAGGACGGGTCTGTTCTCCACGTGGCTGATCAGTGACAGAACTCTTCCAACAGAGTGATTTATGCAGTGTGCGTTTGGCCCAGTTTTGGACTTTATAGATGAGCTTTTATTGTACAAGTGCTTAACTGTAAAATAAGAGATTCTTGGGACTGCCTTGGCAGTCTGGTGGCTAAGACTACACACTTCCACTGCAAGAGATGTGGGTTCAATCCCTGGTCAGGGAGCCAAGATCCCATGTGCTGTGCAGTGTGGCCAAAAATAAAAAGAGATACCAAAAGGAAGCCCTTCTTGGGTCTGAGGAAGGAGGTTCCAGGGGTTGTGAGGCTGGGCAACTGTTGTAGTCAGAATTTTAAACACATCTCCCCAGATTCCTGTCCTTGATTATTCAATCAAATGCTAATCTAAAAATTTCTGGGAAGGGATTTGCAAATGTGTTAAGATTATGATAGGGAGAATAGCTTCATTTATCCAGGCGAGCCTAGTCTGATCAAATGAGCTCTTAACGGTAGAGAAATTTCCTTGGCTAGAGCCAGATAAATGTGGCAGAAGATGAAGGTGATTGGGAAGATGAGGCAGATGGAATCATCAGAAAGATTGTTAAGTGTAAGCCGGACTTGACCCATTGTTGCTGGCTTTGAGGAGAGAGGTGAGTGGCTGTGAATTAGGAACATGAACAGCCTTTAGAACCTGAGAATGACCTCCAGCAAGAAACAGAGACCTCAGTCCTACAACCGCAAGGACAATCAGGCAGCAACTTCAGGCAGCAAATCAGCCAGCAACTTCAATGAGCTTGGAAGTGGATTCATCCCTAGGACCTCCAGAAGGAACTCAGCCCTGCAGATACCTTGATTTTGGTGTAGTGAAAGCAGTGTGCTGGAACTTATATGAAACAAGTGAGTGTTTTTTTTCAGCCACTTCATTTGTGGTAATTTGTTACAATAAGGAGCAGAGAACAAATACAGCACTCAGATGGTGCTCCAGGGAAAGCTGTTTTTGTTATCTTTTTCTTTTTAAGCTTATCACTTATTTATTTATTTATTTTTTATTTTATTATATTTTTTTCTTTATGGCTCCTTCTAGTTGCCTAGTCATTTTTCCAAAGGGAGAGGGTGGTCCATGGAGTCCTTATAGAAGTGGAATCTGGAAGCTGCCACTGTTGGCTGTCCTGACTGGTGTGAATTGCTATGGTGACCCCACAGAACAGGAACACATTGGAGACCCTTTTTCCGTTGCCCTGTGGATGAGTTCAGAGAGAACTCAGCTGCTTTCTCTATGTATTGTCAGTGATAACCAATAGCAGTCAGCCTGTTGCAGCAAAAAGGAATGATAAAGACTGGAATGGATAACTAATATAAATGTTGAAGGCAGAGTTGGGTTGATACAAAGAACTTCAAGTCCTTTTTTTCCGTTTCTCTTAATCATGTTAAGTTTCTGTCTCTCAAGGAAGCATTATTTTATTGGCCATCAAGATAGAGAGGTTATCAAATTACAAATGTAATTGTTAAGCTAAATTAAACTGTCAGGAGCTCAAATGAGACTTCTGTTGATTGGATCTCATTTCACTCAAAAACCAGAATATGGCTTGTGATTCCTGTCCAGATAATGGGCATGACCCCTGTGGAGGAAGATTTGGCTTTCATGGTGTTTTTAAAAGACTTCTTTGGAGAAGAGGCTGGGTGTCAGGTTGGATCTATTTCTTTTGATTCATGGTTCACAGGGAAACTGTTATTACAGAGTGTTTCTGGTCTTGGACAACTGCTGTTTCATTAAGTAACTTCAGAGATCTGGAGACCAAGGGGTTAGATGAGCTGTCAGGAATTTCATGCTGTAGAAAATGGAAGGCTTTTATTGTTTTATCTATTGCTTATTGCTAGATTCCATCTCACATTGGTTATAATTCTCAGGGCACAGCAATTCAAGGTTTTATTGTGCTCTCCTAGTTGTTAGCCAACTGATCTTTGGCCCCAAGCCTTCTTGTTCCTCATAAGTTAGTGTTTGTCATTCCCTAGGAGAGTTTCTGTAACTGTCCAATGCAACTTTTTTTTTTTTTGACCCTACGGCTTATGGTAACTTAGTTCTCCAACCAGGGATCAAACCCATGTCCCCTGCAGTGGAAGAGTCCTAACCACTGGACAGCCAGGGAATTCCTCCAGTGTGGCTTTAAAAGTTTGGTTCTTTTTATGTATAGCAATGCTTATCACCTATTTTTTCATAGACCATATTTGAATTTATAGCACTGCACAAAAGGAAATGTTGCTTCATCTCTTTGCCTGTTACTGAGGAATCCTCATTTCTATAATGCTATTATTTTTTCAAAGAGTGCCTCATGTATTTTCATTATGTGAAATGGTTCTAAAATGTGACATTCCCAATAAGGTGATGAAAGGGGTGCTGTGTATTTGGTCATCTTTCTCAAGGCCCAGATGCTTAACTGTATGCAAGCGAGGACCTCTCAGGTTGTGTACCTCTCTTTAAAAATGTGTGAGTTCTTTCAGATTGGAACTTATTTATTTATTTATTTATTTTTTCTTTATTTTATTTTATTTATTTTTTTTGTATTTATTTATTTTTTTACACGAACTCCGATTGGAACTTTTACAAAAAATAAGAGAATGACTTTACGTAGTGAACTGATTAAAAAAAATTAAAGCTATCATCCATATAGGAGTGAAGAAATTCTTGTCCCTTAAAATCAGATAAAGTTTGATTCAATGCTATCTACCCTTTTTCCAGTTCCTAGATTATTTTATTATCACAGGCACCTTTGTTTCTGGCTTTCTCTCCCCTCAGAATTCCTATTCTCTTCTTTGGGTCTGATGCTGGTCTTTTCCCTCTCACCTCGATGTGGAATTCAGGTGATTTCCTTACTTTTCACACACAGACGCACATACACCATCATCTGTACAATCCACTCACCTAGGGTCTTTGCGTGTGGCAGCCTTTACTGAAAGTTTGGGGAGATGAGTGGATTTGGATGATAACAATGAAAACAACTTCAAACCGTGAATTAGATATTTAGCACCTTAAAACAAAAAACTCTTATATATCCAACTCCTCCATTTCCTCTTATTATTAGGTTTTGGAATTTGTTTGACTGCTCTGGGCCTTGGTTCAGGCATGCACGATCTTTTAGTTGCAGCATGTGGGATCTTGTTCCCTGACCAGGAATCGATTCCAGGACCCCTGCAATGGGAACCTGGAGTCTTAGCTACTGGGCCACTGAGGAAGCAAAGAACATTTAGTTCTTAAAGTCCTCTAGCATCTTTGGCATGTTATTCAGTCATTCTTCTCTTCTAGATTGCTTATCCATCTCTCTTTATCCTTCTCTTTTTGCTGGTTCCTGTTCACTTCTAGTGCAGAACAGCTTATTGGTAATGTTCGCTCCTTTATCTTCTCAGCTAACCTCTGCAGGATTGGAATTTGGGGCTGGATATAGTAGTTGGTAAAGAATCTGCCTGCCAGTGCAGGAGACATAAGAGATGCGGGTTTGATCCCTGGGTCGGGCAGCTCCCCTGGAGGAGGAAATGGCAACCGTTTTCAGTACTCTTGCCTGGAAAATCGTTTGGACAGAGGAGCCTGGCGGGGTACAGTCCATGTGGTCACAAAGAGTTGGACATGACTGAGCGTGCATATGTGCACATACATGTACACCACACACACACACACACACACACACACACACACACACACACACACACACACAGAGTAGTTCCCCCATATCTGCTGGGAATATGTTCCAAGATCCCCAGTGGATGCCTGAAATCATGGACAGTACCGAACCCTATATATACTCTGTTTTTCCTATGCATACATACTTCTGATAAAATCTATAAGTTAAGTGTCAGTTTAATTCAGTTCAGTTGCTCAGTCATGTCTGACTCTTTGCGACCCCATGAATCGAAGCACACCAGGCTTCCCTGTCCATCACCAACTCCTGGAGTTCACTCAAATTCACGTCCATCGAGTCAGTGATGCCATCCAGCCATCTTATCCTCTGTCGTTCCCTTCTCCTGCCCCCGATCTCTCCCAGCATCAGAGTCTTTTCCAATGAGTCAATTCTTTGCATGACGTGGCCAAAGTACTGGAGTTTCAGCTTTAGCATCATTCCTTCCAAAGAAATCCCAGGGCTGATCTCCTTCAGAATGGACTGGTTGGGTCTCCTTGCAGTCCAAGGGACTCTCAAGAGTCTTCTCCAACACCACAGTTCAAAAGCATCGATTCTTCGGTGCTCAGCTTTCTTCACAGTCCAACTCTCACATCCATACATGACCACTGGAAAAACCACAGCCTTGACTAGACGGACTTTTGTTGGCAAAGTAATATCTCTGCTTTTGAATATGCTATCTAGGTTGGTTATAACTTTCTTTCCAAAGAGTAAGCATCTTTTAATTTCATGGCTGCAGTCACCATAGTAATTTCAAAGCATGAATTTAAATAATTTTTGGAATGAAAATTTCAAAAATTTTTGAAAATGAAAATGTTCATAATGTAATACTAACAAAAATACAAACTTAGAGATTATACACACACAGAATTGATCCTCATTACTAGCAGATTTCTTATATGCCTATGGGCTAAATTGTATTTGTAAGTAAATCAATACTGCATGTGTTTCTTGATCATTTCTTGAAGTGTTTATGTGCAAAGTGGTGAACAAATTTAAATGACCTCAGTCAAAAGTTGCCAGTTAGATTAGTCAAGGTGAATCACTGACTTGTTTTGGTTCTTACACTGTAAGTAAGCCTTCTTTCTGCTGTACAATAGGTATCACATTTTTTCGTTTTTATTGGTTATTTTGATGTTTAAAATGGTGCACAAGTATAGTGTTGAAATGTTATCTAGTGTTTCAAACTGCGAGAAAGTTATGATGTCCCTCTTGGAGAAAATTTGTGTGTTAGTTAAGCTTCTTTCCAGAATGAATTATAGTGCTGCAGGATGTGAGTTTGATTTAATAAATCAACTGTATCAAATAAATGTTTTAAGACAGAAACGTACAAAAAGCAAGGTTATACATTCATCATTTGTTGGAGATGTTGTGACCACAGGTTCACAGGCACTTAACCCTGTGTTTCTTCTATGGACAATGATCAGTATTTGCTAATTCAGTGTCTGTGAATTTAAAGAATATTGAGGAAGGAGGTAGATGGGTCCCCACAGGGTAAGACAATTGGAGATTTACTCTCTATTGACTGAAACTCCAAGAGGAGAATATCAGGACAATTAAGAGAAGAGGTTGGGCCCTGCCCAGACCACATATCACTCATTCCCCAAACACAGGACTGTGAGCCAGGCAAATGAAATGATTGGCCAAAGGAAAACTGGAAGAAGTGCCCCATACAAGTGACTTAAACAGCCAGGAAGGCACAACTCAGGGACTCTCCCTCTGAGTCTTCCTGTGTGCCTATCCACATGTTCTGTATCCTTTTCCTCTTAATAAATACTTACTTCACTCTTTTGCATCTTTGTGAAAATTCTTTTCTGCAAAGGCAAAGACCAGGGATTGAACCTGGAGGGCCCAGTGATCTGATTGGTCTAGTGGCTAGGATTTGGTGTTTTTACCACTGTGGTCCAGCCTCAATCTCTAGCTAGGAACCCAAGCACTGCTCCAAGCTGTTGCAGACTGATGCTGTTTGAGATCAGTATAACTACCACAAATAATGGTATACGTCAACTCTCTCTCTCTCTCTATATATATATATATATATAAAATCCCTCTGTGGATTTTTCTCCTTAATNCGGACACGACTGAAGCAACTTAGTAGCAGCAGCAGCAGATCCCTTATGGACTGGAGCGTTTTTATTGGGATAAAAATGATGGTAGTGCAGAATTTCGTTTGTGGTCGAGTGGTTAATGCTTCACCTTCCAATGCAGGGGTGTGGGCTTGATCCCTGGTCAGGGAGCTAAGGGCTTCCTAGGTGGTTCGGTGGCAAAGAATCCACCTGCCAATGCAGGAGTCTCAGAAGACACGGGTTCAATCCCTGGGTCTGGAAGATCTCCTGGAGAAGGAAATGGCAACCTACACCAGTATTCTTGCTTGGAGAATCCCACGGGCAGAGGAGCCTGGTGGGCTGCAGTCCATGGGGTCACAAAGAGTCGGACATGACTGAGCAACTGAGCATGACTGTGATGACCAGGGAGCTAAGCTCCCACATGGTTTGTGGTCAAAAAACAAAAATGGAAAGCAGAAACAATATAACAAATTCAATAAAGATTTAAAAAATGGACCATATTAAAAAATCTTTAAGAAATTAGGGTAGTGCAAGGGGAGGGGAAAATTTTAGCAGAAGGTGACAACAATTCTGCCACTGAATTTCCTTTCTAGAAGTCTACTTCGTTTAGCCTTTGTAGGATTGTTTGATTTCTTTCAGGCACGAATCTTTAATGGAGTCAAAATATAGAAATTTTAAGATTAAATGTATCACCTTGTCCTATAAAGGATAAAGAAAACAAAGACAAATGAACTTGCTAAATGAATGGAATTTATAGAAAAACTTTAGCATGAATCTTGTATGTAATAAATTACATTTCTGTAAATTTGTGATTTTAAACTTTATTAGTTATTTTCTGAGATCAGCTGTCACAAGTAATTTGCTACCAGTAATACAGACAAGATGTTTTCAAAGACTTTATTCATTTTAAAATATACATTAGAGTGGAATTAAGGTTGTATCGGTCAGTACAGGCTAGGTTTTGTGCAGTGACAAACAATCCCAAAGTCTCATTTGCTTAAAACAATGAAGTTTCATCTTGTTTTTACTGTATGTCTATTGTGGGTAATCTTTACATTTTGCTCTAGAATATTCACATTCAGGGATGAAAACTGGTGAAAACTTATCATATGGAGCATTTCTAGTCAGTGTGGCAAGCAGGAAGGAGGTGGACAATTACTCACTGGCCCTTGAAGTTTGGAGGAGACACATATTACTTCTGTTTATGTTTTATTGCTCCAAGGAAGACATATAGACTTGCTTAACTAGAAGACAGAAGGGAAATATAAGCCCACCATGTGCTTAGAAGGAGAAGAATTAGACTTTTTGGGAATGGGCCGATGATTACCATAGAGGTTGATCCCTACTACCATGAATCTCCCTCCTTTGCATTCTGTAAGGGTCATAGGAGTGGGGAGGTGAGGCTTACAGTCAGGAATTGTCCCTACCCTACAGCCCACAGCCCACTGTGGTGTCTGTATATGAACATCGTCCTTCGTGTCACCCTGAGGTCCGAGGTGGTGAACTCTTGCCTTGAATAAGGAGATGAGACTCAGTTGTTCTCTCCAGCTGCTGCCATTTAGAAGGTCTCTGACTTTTACAGTGAGGACAGGGGAACCTTTGCACACAGTTTCTGGGATGTCTTCCATAACTAATGTAGGCTTCTAGCAGCAATATTCCAAACCTTTCCTCTAAGGGGTTTCCCAGTCTCATCCCCAGTTCCCCAGGTAAAACCTGGTGCTCGAACTTCCTGCCTTTCATTAAACATTCTATTTCTACTTTTTCCTAATTGTTAGCATTTTTTTTAGCACTTACTGTATGTCAGTTACTGTTCTAAGCATTTGCTATGTATTACTCACTCAATCCTCATAACAACTCAGGGAGGTGGGTCCTCTTATTACCCTCATTTTACAACTAAAGCCCAGTGAGGTGAAGGAACTTGCTGGAAAGTTGGGGAGCTGGGATTCAACCCCAGGCAGTCTGGCTCCAGAGCCCATTGTGTGGCCTCTTGGTTACTAGCACAGGATAATATTTGGAGAAAATGAACTAAGTTGGTGATGGACAGGGAGGCCTGGCATGCTGTGATTCATGGAGTCGCAAAGAGTCGGACACGACTGATTGACTGAACTGAACTGAGAAGAAATAAAGGATAAACAGAAATGAATAACACAATTGCTATAATAAAAATACTCTAGAAGTAACCAATAGTAGAATAACTGAGACAGAAGAACGTATGTGTGGTGGAAATAAATGCTGAAGAGCAGGAAAAAAAAAAGAAAAAGAAATAATTGAGGCGAGCCTCAGAGAGCTCCTGGACAATATTAAATGAACTGACATATGAGTTATAGGGTCACAGAGGAAGAAGAGAACAAGAAAGACACTGAGAAATTTTTTGAAGAGATTATAGTCAAAAAGTTCCCCAACATGAGAAAGGAAATATGGAATCAAGTCCAAGAAGCACAAAGTCTCATACAGGATAAACCCAAGGAGAAACACATCAAAACAGATACTAATCAAGCTAACAGAGACTAAACACAAAGAAAGAATTTTAAGCACATCAAGGGAAAAGCAATAAGCAACATACAAGGGAAAACCTGTACAATTAACAGCTGATCTTTCAGCAGAAATTCTGCAGGCCAGAAGGGAATGGCATGATACATTTAAACTACTGAAAAAAAAAAAAAAACCCTACAATCAAGATTACTCTATATGTCAAAGATCTCATTCAAAATTGATAGAGAAATAAAAAATTTATAGACAAGCAAAAGTGAAAATAATTTAGCACCACCAGACCAGCTTTACAACAAATATTAAAGGAATTTATATAGTCAGTAAACACAAGACAAAGCAAAAACCTACAAAAACAAACCAAAAACAATTAAGAAAATTGCAATAGGAACATATATATCAATAATTATTTTAAATGTAAATTATTTAAATGATCCAACCAAAAGGCACAGACTGTCTGAGTGGATTTATGAACAAGACCCATATATATACTGTCTACAAGAGACCTACTTCAGACCTAGAGACACGTACAGACTGAAAGTAAAGAATGGAAAAAGATATAATATGCAAATGGAAATAAAAAGAAAGCCAGAGTGGAAAATCTGATAGTGGACAAAATAGACCTTAAAATAAAGAATATTATAAGAGATAAAGAAGGACACTCTGTAATGATGAAGGGATCAATCCAAGAAGGCATAACAATTGTAAACATTTACGCACCCAACACAGGAACACTTCCATATATAAGGCAAACACTAACAGACACAAAAGGGGAAATTGACAGTAACACAATAGTAGGAGACTTTAAGGCCCCACTTACACCAGTGGACAGACCATCAAAACAAAAAATTAACAAGTAAACACTGATCTTAAATGAAACATTTGACCAAATGGACATAATCGATATCTTTAGAACTTTCCACCCCAAAGCGGAAGGGTACACTTTCTTCTCAAGTGCACATAGAACATTCTCCAGGATAGACCATATCTTGGGTCAAATAATCAAGCCTCAGTAAATTTAAGAAATCAGAAATCATATCAAGCATCTTTTCTGCCCACAATACTATGAGACTAAGTATTAACTATAAGAAAAAAACTGTAAAAAAATGGAGATTAAACAATATATTTCTAAATAGTGAATAGGTTACTGAAGAAATAATAAAGGAAATAAAAATTCCAAGAAACAAGTGACAATGAAAACATGACAACTCAAAACCTATGGTATGCATCAAAAGCAGTTCTAAGAGGGAAGTTTATAGCAATAACATCCTATCTCAGGAATCAAGAAAACCTAAATTGAATAGAAAACCTAACTTTACACCTAAAACAACTGGAAAAAGAAGAAGAAGAAAAAAACCCTGAAGTTTTTAGAAGGAAAAAAATTCATAAAGAGCAGAGCAGAAATAAAAAAAAAAAGAAATGAAGGAAACAATAGTTAAGGTTAATACAGCTGAAAGCTGTTTCTTTGAGAAGATAAACAAAATGGAGAAACCACTTTCCAAACTCATCAAGAAAAAAAGGGAAAAGAATCAAATCAAGAAAATCAGAAGCGAAAAAGCAGAGGTTACAACAGACAATGCAGAAATACAAAGAATCATAAAAGAGTACTATGAGCAATAAATGCCAATAAAATTGACAACCTGGAAGAAATGGACAGATTCTTAGAAAAGTTCAACCTTCTAAAACTGAACCAGGAATAAATAGAAAGAACAAGTGAATTATAAGCACTGAAATTGAAACTGTGATCAAACATCTCCCCAAAAAACAAAAACCCAGGGCCAGATGGCTTCACAGGTGAATTCTATCAAACATTTAGAGATGACCTAATCCCTATCCTTCTAAAATTCTTAGAAGAAATTGCAGAGGCAGGAACACTTCCAAACTCATTTTATGAAGCCACCAGCACCCTGATGGTGCAAAAACAACACAGGAAAAGAAAACTACAGGCCAATATCACTGATAAACAGAGATCCAAAAATTATCAACAAAATTCTAGCAAACAGAATTCAGCAATACAATAAAAAGTTCATACTCTATAATCTAGTCAGGTTTACCATAGGGATGCAAGGATTCTTCAATGTACACAAATCAATTAATGTGATTCACCATATTAACATATTGAGAGATTAAAACAATATGATAATCTCAATAGATGTGGGAAATGCTTTCAACAAAATTCAGCACCCATTTATTATAAAAACTCTTTAAAAAATGGTCATAGAAGGAACATACTAAGTCCATTCAGTTGTGTCCAACTCTTTGCAACCCCATAGATTGTAGCCCATCAGTTTCCTCTGTCCATGGGATTCTCCAGGCAAGAACACTGAAGTGGATTTCCATGTCCTCCTCCAGGGGATCATCCCGACCAAGGGATCAAACCCACATCTCTTACATCTCCTGCATTGGCAGACAGATTCTTTACCACTAGCACCACCAGGGAAGNTGTCCATGGGATTCTCCAGGCAAGAACACTGAAGTGGATTTCCATGTCCTCCTCCAGGGGATCATCCCGACCAAGGGATCAAACCCACATCTCTTACATCTCCTGCATTGGCAGACAGATTCTTTACCACTAGCACCACCAGGGAAGCCCATAGAAGGAATATGAAGTGAAATGAAGTGTTAGTTGTATAGTCACTTCCGACTCTTCACAATAACGTGGACTGGGGCTTGCCAGGCTCTTCTGTCCTTGGGATTCTCCAGGTAAGAATACTGAAGCAGCTTGCCATTTCCTTCTCCAATAGAAGGAACATACCTCAACATAAAAAGGTCATATATGATAAACGCACAGCAGACATTATTCTCAATGGTGAAAAAATGACAGCATTCCCTTTAAGATCAGGAGCAAGGCAAGGGTGCCCACTCTCACCACTATTATGCAACATAGTTTTGGAAGTTCTAGCTATGGGAATCAGAGAAGAAGAAAAACAAAAAAATAATCCAAATTGGAAAAGAAGAAGCAAAACTCTCACTCTTTGCAGATGACATGATACTATACACAGAAAACCCTAAAGGTACTATCAGAAAATTACTAGAGCGAATCAATGAATTTAGCAAAATCACATAATACAAAATCAATACACAGAAATCACTTGCATTCCTATACACTTACAATAGAATATCAGAAAGATAAATTAAGGAATCAATCCCATTTACCACTGCAAGAAAAAGAATAAAATATCTAGGAATAAACTTACCTAAGGAGAAAAAAAAGAGCTACATAAAGAAAACTATAAGACACTGGTGAAAGAAGTCAAAGATGACATAAACAGATGGAGAGATAATCCATGCTCCTGGCTTGGAGAATCAATCTTGTGAAAGTAACTGTACTACCAAATGCAATCTACAGATTCAATGCAATCCCTATCAAATTATCAATGACATTTTTCACAGAACTAGAACAAAAAAACCCTCACAATTTATATGGAAACTCAAAAAGACCCCAAATAGCCAAANGTAACTGTACTACCAAATGCAATCTACAGATTCAATGCAATCCCTATCAAATTATCAATGACATTTTTCACAGAACTAGAACAAAAAAACCCTCACAATTTATATGGAAACTCAAAAAGACCCCAAATAGCCAAAGCCAACTTGAGAAAGAATGGAGCTGGAAGGAATCAACCTTGTTGACTTCAGACACTACTACAAAGCTACAGTCATCAAAACAGTATGGTACTAGCACAAAAACAGAAATACAGACCAATGGAACAAGATAGAAAGCCCAGAGATAAACCAATGTACTGTGAGTACCTTACAGAGTACCTTTTTGATGAAGGGGACAGAATATACAATGGGGCAAAGACAGCTTCTTCAATAAGTGGTGCTGGGAAAACAGGACAGCTACATGTAAAAGAATGAAATTAGAACACTTCCTATACAAAGATACAAAGATAAGCTCAAAATGGATTAGAGACCTAAATTTAAGACCAGAAACTATTAAATTCTTAGAGGAAAAAATAAGCTGAACACTCTATGACATAAATCATAGCAGGACCCTTTATAGAGTAATGAAAATAAAACAAAAATAAACAAATAGGGCCCAATTAAACTTAAAAGCTTTTTCACAGCAAAGGAAACTATAAACAAGGTGAAAAGACAACTCTCAGAATGGGAAAAAATAATAGCAAATGTAACAACTGACAAAAGATTAATTTTAAAAGTATACAAGCAGCTCATACAAGTCAATGCTAGAAAAGCAAACAATCCAATCAAAAAGTGGGCAAAAGACCTAAACAGACATTTTTCCAAAAAAGACATACAGAAGACTAATAAACATCTTTTCATGAACATAAAAAGATGTTCAACATCACTCATTATTAGAGAAATAAAAATAAAAACTACAGTGAGATATTACCTCACACTGGTCAGAATGGCCACCATCAAAAAATCTACAAACAATAAATGCTGGAGAGGGTGTGGAGCAAAGGGAATCTTCTTGCACTGTTGGTGGGTGTGTAAATTGCTGCAGCCACTATGGAAGTGAGTATGGATGTTCCTTAAAAAACTAGGAAAACATCATATTACCCAGTAATCCCACTACTAGGCATATATCCTGAAGAAATCAAAGTTGAAAAAAACAGATGTACTCCAATGTTTATTACAACATTATTTACAATATCTAGGACATGGAAGCAACCTAGATATCCATCAACAGATGAATGCATAAAGAAGCTGTGGTACATACATACAATGTAATATTACTCAACCATAAAAAGGAATGCATTTGAGTCAGTCCTAATTATGTGGATGAACCTAGAGCCTATTGTACAGAATGAAATCAGAAAGTGAAAAATAAATATCATATACTTTCAAAATTCTCCAAGCCAGGCTTCAGGAATATGTGAACCGTGAACTTCCTGATGTTCAAGCTGGTTTTAGAAAAGGCAGAGGAACCAGAGATCAAATTGCCAACATCTGCTGGATCATGGAAAAAGCAAGAGAGTTCCAGAAAGACATCTACTTCTGCTTTATTGACTATGCCAAAGCCTTTGACTGTGTGGATCACAATAAACTGGAAAATTCTGAAAGAGATGGGAATACCAGACCACCTAATCTGCCTCTTGAGAAATCTGTATGCAGATCAGGAAGCAACAGTTAGAACTGGACATGGAACAGCAGACTGGTTCCAAATAGGAAAAGGAGTACATCAAAGCTGAATATTGTCACCCTGCTTATTTAACTTATATGCAGAGTACATCATGAGAAATGCTGGGCTGGAAGAAGCACAAGCTGAAATCAAGATTGCCAGGAGAAATATCAATAACCTCAGATATGCAGATGACACCACCCTTATGGCAGAAAGTGAACAGGAACTAAAGAGCCTCTTGATGAAAGTGAAAGAGGAGAGTAAAAAAGTTGGCTTAAAGCTCAACATTCAGAAAACGAAGATCATGGCATCTGGTCCCATCACTTCATAGGAAATAGATGAGGAAACAGTGGAAACTGTCAGATTGTATTTTGGGGGCTCCAAAATCACTGCAGATGGTGACTGCAGTCATGCAATTAAAAGACACTTACTCCTTGGAAGGAAAGTTATGACCAACCTAGATAGCATATTCAAAAGCAGAGACATTACTTTGCCGACTAAGGTCCGTCTAGTCAAGGCTATGGTTTTTCCAGTGGTCATGTATGGATGTGAGAATTGGACTGTGAAGAAAGCTGAACACCAAAGAATTGATGCTTTTGAACTGTGGTGTTGGAGAAGACTCTTGAGAGTCCCTTGGACTGCAAGGATATCCAACCAGTCCATCCTAAAGGAGATCAGTCCTGGGTGTTCACTGGAAGGACTCTTGCTAAAGCTGAAACTCCAGTACTTTGGCCACCTCATGTGAAGAGTTGACTCATTGGAAAAGACCCTGATGCTGGGAGGGATTGGGGGCAGGAGGAGAACGGGACGACAGAGGATGAGATGGCTGGATGGCATCACCGACTCGATGGATATGAATTTGAGTGAACTCAATTGTTGGTGATGGACAGGGAGGCATGGCGCGCTGCGATTCATGGGGTTGCAACGAGTCGGACACGATTGAGCAACTGAACTGAACTGAATGCATATATATGGAATATAGAAAGACAGTACTGATTAACCTATTTGCAGGGCAGAAACAGTGATACATAGAGAACAGACTTATGGACATGGGGCTAGGGAGAAGGAAGGAGATGGTGGGATGTATGGAGAGAGTAACACGGAAACATAGACTACCATAAATAAAATAGATAGCCAATGGGAATTTGCTGTATAATTCAGGAAACTCAAACTGGGGCTTTGTAACAAGCTAGAGGGGTGGGATAAGGAGGGAAGTGGGAGGGTTGTTCAAGAGGGCGGGGACATAAGTATGCCTATGACTGATTCATATTGATGCTTGGTAGAAATCAACACAATACTGTAAAGCAATTATCCTTTAATTAAAAATAAATAAATTTAACTTTTTAGAAAAGGCTCAGAAATGACCTAAGAAGGTGTACATGTGCCATGAAAGAAATCTTATCTCTTGTAGCTGTAAAGCTGAAATTGCTGAAAATCAAATACAAAATGTCATCTTGTGACTGGCTGACTTACAATGCAAGTTGAACTCCCAGCCTTGCAAGGTGTCTGTGTTAAAGTGAGGACATAGATTTTGAAATAATGAGATCTCATAAACTGAAATGGGGTAATGTGGGAAGACCCTGAAGAAGCTGAGGACATTGGGCCCCAAAATTCTGATTAATCTTATTTACCAATCCAAGGGACATCTTTCCACCAGTGGAAAGTGCCCTCCTCAATCCCAGCAGAACTGACTTCTCAACTCCTGTCAGAAGTAGTCTTTTACCTCCAGTAGCAGCAACATCTCAACCTTGATTGGTATCAGCTTTTCCATCAATAGCAGTATCAGGGTTTCCTCTTCCACCTAAAGGAGTTAATCATGTATTGCCCAAAGAAATTGTAAAGATCACTTCTAAGGCAGTTGCCATGTAAGACAATGGTGATTCTCCCAAGGGCCCACCTCCACCACCACTCTTTACTTCTATAACTATAACTAGACTGGAATACCTGCAGGCCCCTAAAGATGAGGTACAATGTGTGTGACCCATAAGGAGGTGTATGTATTCCAAAAGAACTACTTGAATTTTCTAATTATACAAACCAAAATTCTGAGAACATGTGTGGAAATGGATAGGAAGGGTGTGGATAATAGTGGATGGAACATAATGAATCAGGACAAATTTTTTGATATGGGTTCATTAAACAGAAATTACATGTTTAATGTCACAGCCCAGGTAGTTAGAAAGGACTCTTAATAGTTTGTTTAGTTTGTTGTTTGGTAGAACTATAAGGTAGCCAGCATGAGTGAGCTGAAAATGCCTTGGTTTAACAGAGGAAGGGCTACAAAGACTTAGCGCTTAGGGAGGTTGGAATGGTGGAGGTTGTCATTAAAGACCAACTCACCCAAACAGAGATGGTCCAAAAAACATACATTTTACCAATGTTGTGAGGCATATATTTGTGAGGAGAGCCACAGCATCCTTGAAGAGCTCTGTGGTCACTCTTCTTTGTAGGCAGTGGGAATAATTGTATCCTTAGATGACAGAGGCCAAGTGGCTGCATTCAACCATTAAAGGCAATGTGGGCATGGTTTCTGTAATGGACAGTAGAATTAAAGCTGCANCAAAAAACATACATTTTACCAATGTTGTGAGGCATATATTTGTGAGGAGAGCCACAGCATCCTTGAAGAGCTCTGTGGTCACTCTTCTTTGTAGGCAGTGGGAATAATTGTATCCTTAGATGACAGAGGCCAAGTGGCTGCATTCAACCATTAAAGGCAATGTGGGCATGGTTTCTGTAATGGACAGTAGAATTAAAGCTGCAATTACAAAAGTGTGACTTGCCAGACCTATAGCATTGGCTAATTGATCATAGTATTCTTAGAAGTAAAAGAGATAGGAAACCTACTAAAACCTGACTTGATCCATATGAGCAGAAAAGTCAAGTAAACCTAAGTCATAGAAATAGAGTCATAGTCACTCAATCAATTACCAGACAAGCCAGTTTACAGACTCAGAAACCCTTGAATAAAGGGAAGGTCACATTGCTTCAAGGAAAGACTGCTGCTGCTGCTGCTGCTGCTGCTGCTGCTAAGTCACTTCAGTGGTGTCCGACTCTGTGCGACCCCATAGACGGCAGCCCACCAGGCTCCCCTGTCCCTGGGATTCTCCAGGCAAGAACACTGGAGTGGGTTGCCATTTCCTTCTCCAATGCATGAAAATGAAAAGTGAAAGTGAAGTTGCTCAGTCATGTCAGACTCTTCACGACCCCATGGACTGCAGCCCACCAGGCTCCTCCATCCATGGGATTTTCTATGTAAAAGTACTGGAGTGGGGTGTCATTGCCTTATTCATCAAGGAAAGACTAGTACGCTAATAAAAATTATACTGTTATTCTTTCTCTCAACCTTACCCAAAAGGATCTATGGCCTTTTACCACAATAACTGTGTACTGAAGAAAAGGAAATAATTCGACCTTTGGGAACTACTGGGTTCTGGCTCTGAACTGATATTAATTCCAGGAAACCCAAAATGTCACTGTGGTCTTCTCGTCAGAGTAGGAGCTTATGGAGGTCAGGTGATCAATAGTGTTTTAGCTCAGATCCATCTCACAGTGTGTCCCCAAAACATACTGTGGTTATTTTCCCAGCTTCAGAATACATAATTGGAATAGACATACTTAGTAAAGGGTAGAATTCCCACACTGGTTCTCTATAATCTGTGGAATGAGGGTTACCATGATGTGAAAGCCCACATGGAAGCCATTAGAACTGCTTCTACCTAGAAAAACAGTGTATCTAAAGCAACACCACATTCCTGGAAGGATTGCAGAGATTTGTGCCACCAACATGGAATTAAAAGACATCTGAGTGGTAATTCCTATCATATCCCCATTCATCTCTCCTATTTGGCTTTTGAGGAAGACAGATGGGTTTTGGAGAATGACACTAGATCGTGATAAGCTTAATCAGGCGATGCCTCTAATTGTAGCTGCTATACCAAATGTAGTTTCACTGATTGTGCAAATTAACATATCCTCTGGTACCTGATTCAGTTCAGTTCAGTTCAGTTCAGTTCAGTCGCTCAGTCGTGTCCAACTCTTTGCAACCCCATGAATCACAGCATGCCAGGCCTCCCTGTCCATCACCAACTCCCGGAGTTCACTCAGACTCATGTCCATCGAGTCCGTGATGCCATCCAGCCATCTCATCCTCTGTCGTCCCCTTCTCCTCCTGCCTCCAATCCCTCCCAGCATCAGAGTCTTTTCCAATGAGTCAACTCTTCACATGAGGTGGCCAAAGTACTGGAGTTTCAGCTTCAGCATCATTCCCTCCAAAGAAATCCCAGGGTTGATCTTCTTCAGAATGGACTGGTTGGATCTCCTTGCAGTCCAAGAGACTCTCAAGAGTCTTCCCCAACGTCACAGTTCAAAAGCATCAATTCTTTAGTGCTCAGCTTTCTTCACAGTCCAACTCTCACATCCATACATGACCACAGGAAAAACTATAGCCTTGACTAGATGAACCTTTGTTGGCAAAGTAATGTTTCTGCTTTTGAATATGCTGTCTAGGTTGGTCATAACTTTTCTTCCAAGGAGTAAGTGTCTTTTAATTTCATGGCTGCAATCACCATCTGCAGTGATTTTGGAGCCCCCCAAAATGAAGTCTGACACTGTTTCCCCATCTATTTCCCATGAAGTGATGGGACCAGATGCCATGATCTTCGTTTTCTGAATGTTGAGCTTTAAGCCATGTTTCACTCTCCTTTGTACTATTGTGCTGCTGCTGCTGCTGCTAAGTCACTTCAGTCGTGTCCGACTCTGTGTGACCCCATAGACGGCAGGCCACCAGGCTCGCCCATCCCTGGGATTCTCCAGGCAAGAATACTGGAGTGGGTTGCCATTGTAGTGGTTGCCAATTTCTGTGGTAATTGAAATTTCAATTTCAAGTTACCGTTTGGTATCACTGAATGCAGAATTGGAAAGAAGGGCTAAAAATTGGCTTCCAGGAGCAGCATGGATGGACTTTCACACACCAGTAACAATTGATGGAAGAGATACCCCATGGCTCAGATTTACGAAAATATACATCAGATTTGAAACAGCTTACCTGAAATGAATATACCATTATCTCAGAGCTGTGAGAAACATGTTATTTTTCTTCTTTTACCAGTGAAACAAGTTTTTTTTTCCCCAGACATATCCTTGTAATTTCTTTTCTTTTCTTTTTTTTGCAGTTCTTTGAAGTTGTTCTCTGGAAAATTTCCTGAAATTGCCAAGAATCTGCCACTTTGAATAATATCAACACTGAAAGAGAGAGAAAGGCTAGGAGAGACCATGGGGGACGGAAGTGTTGATTGCTGCCCATGGCCATGCTGGTGAGTAGCTGCGACTCATCTCAGGTTGATAACACTCCTTTAGAGCCTCCTGGTGCTGAGAGTTTATGGTTTTGGGTTCAATTAAAGGGGGCAGCGAGAAGGAGAAAAGCATAGGGTAGATCAATGGAAAGAAGGCAGAAAATGGAGAAATGGGAAGGAAAAGACCAAGTGGGGTTGCTGGGAGAGAGAAATGGGTTTGAGAGAAAGATGGAGAAATGAACATTTATTGAGAACCTGCTGCTGCTGCTGCTAAGTCACTTCAGTCGTGTCCAACTCTGTGTGACCCCATAGACGGCAGCCCACCAGGCTCCCCTGTCCCTGGGATTATCCAGGCAAGAACACTGGAGTGGGTTGCCATTTCCTTCTCCAATGCATGAAAGAGAAAAGTGAAAGTGAAGTCACTCAGTCTGTCCAACTGTTAGCGACCCCATGGACTGCAGCCCACCAGGATACTCCGTCCATTGGATTTTCCAGGCAAGAGTACTGGGGTGGGGTGCCATGAGAACCTACTATGTGCCAATGATGATGAGATTGTATGAGATTATGATTATGTGATTCTGAGAAGCACTTTATGCTGTCTAATTTCTGTATCAGTTTTATGAAACAGCGGTCATATTCAGTGTTTTACAAATGAGGAAAATGAGCCCAGAGCTCAGTTTTTCATCCAAAAGTCTCCCTTTTAGTGAGAGAGCTAAACTGGAGATCCAAATGAGGTCTGAAAATCTGTAAATCCTGTGCCCTTTGCACCGGGCAGGGCTGTAGGAGGTCTGAGAGGAATGATGGATTAAAATAATTTCCAGGAGAGCTTTTGGGCTGTGACTTTTGTGAATTATTCTGACAAGTTTGTTAAGCCTCTTTGCTGTTCTTTAGTGGCTCAGATGTTTAGATCTTAAGAGGCTCCAGTTGGAATAGGATGAACAGAGCAGACTATTAAGGCAGAAAGTATCTGCTTGGATGATGCATTCATTCCCAGAGCAATAGAACCCTGGCAGTTGTCTAGCCCTGGCCCTGGGTTGAAGGTTGCCTTGTGGATGTCTCTGAAGGAACAGTGGCAAAAAATAGGTGTCATCTGGGCTTGAATCTAAACATCAAGGTTGGGAAGGACCGAAGGAGAAAGGGAGAAGGCGAGAGAGATCCAGGGGTGCTGAAACATGGGGCACATTTTTGTTGACAAGTCAAGACTGAACCATCAGGACACTGATTCTCACTCTGTGAGTTTGGCTTGAAATCAAAATTTGAACCAGACTTCTGCTTTAAGGAATAAGAGAATATTGATTAAAGGGGCAGACTTCCTCACCTTCCCAGCTCTGGAATCTCGCTGCTTTCACAGCACAAATCAATACTCTCTCGTGAAGGTTTAAACTCTGATTTGAGAGATAGGAACTGCATCAGGGTCCAACAAGAACTGCCCTCAGGGCAGAGAAAGCATTCAGCAGAGAAACTATAGCAGGACACTGGCCCAAGACAAGGGCATTTCCCACTCGAGCTGATTTCACTCAGGACACAGAGCGCTGTCAGAGCTCTGGGCAGCTTCACAAAAGTGACCTCGTGCCATGGACAGGACCCCAGGAAGGGGTCAGATATCATGAGTATGCTTCTTTATTTTACTGTATGTAAGTAGATGGATATATTCCTCTATTATAGAGTACCATGAACTTGAATCATTAGGCATGACCCTGAATGTATTTGCTGTTGGGTCCTTTGTCTCATGCAGGCTGGTTATGCCTTTTCCATTCCACAGGGAGGTCCTGAGCTGAATGACTCAATTCTGGTGCTTGGAATACACACACACATCCTCTTTGCTCAATGCAAGGTGAAATATTTTTCTAGGCTGGAGAATGAGCACACAGTTTGGAGCCAAATTGTGTTCAAATCTTGTGTCCACCAACCACTAGCTGTGTGACAGTGAGGAAACTGTTTAACCTTGCTGAGCCTGTTTTCTAGACCAAAATGTAAATAATGGATTTTACCCACTAGGATTGTTGGCAGGGATTTAGTGGGATTTTGCAAGGAGGGTGTTTAGTGGACTGTTTGGTACATAGTAAGCAGTCCCATAATTCCAGTAACTCGCCTATAGATGGTATATATCAGATATGTCACAGTACTTGTTGAGGTCCGAATAAATGGTGGAGTAGCGTGACTTTATCTAAGTAACTTTTCTTCCTCATCCACCTTGTATTTCTGGCTCTAGAATCAAGTCAGCCATTAAGTAGTTTCATAGTTTCAGGAAGGCCTTCCTGCCTGTCCATTTCCCATTACCAAATGTTAAACAGAGTCATAGGGTATCAGCTTTGTATCAGCTGTGTGGCTTCAGGGGCAGACACACTGTCTGGATCTTAGTTCTCTTATCTTTACAGGAGGCTGCTGTCATAAGGAATTTGACATCCCTAAGGCCTCTCTCTAGTGGGAATATTTCTGTATGGTTCTGTGTTTTGTTTCCTGGCACCGTGTCTTTTTCTTCTTAATGTCTGCCTATGGCTTGAAGACGGAGAAGGCAATGGCACCCCACTCCAGTACTCTTGCCTGGAAAATCCCTTGGAAGGAGGAGCCTGGTAGGCTGCAGTCCAGGGAGTCGCAAAGAGTCGGACACGACTGAGCGACTTCACTTGCACTTTTCACTTTCATGTACTGGAGAAGGAAATGGCAACCTACTCCAGTATTCTTGCCTGGAGAATCCCAGGGATGGGGGAACCTGGTGGGCTGCTGTCTTTGGGTCACACAGGATCAGACACAACTGAGGCGACTTAGCAGCAGCAGCAGCATGGCTTGAAGAACTTCTCTGCCCTTTCCATAGCCTTCTCTTTCTCCAAGGTTAGGGACTTTACTGCCAGCTGTTGCTCTTTCTTTCTACCTTTGTGGGTTCCAATTACTTAGCCTCACTGACCGTTTCTGTATGAGTGATTCTTTTTCTGTCTGATGTTCTCTGGTCTCCACTCCCAGTTTCTTCATCCCTCAACCATGAACCTGTTGTGCTAGTAAATGAAGTAAACAGGTAAACATTTTGCCAGTGTTTAAACCAGATCCTTCCCTCTAAGCTACAGATTAAATCCTGCATGGCTTGTTTCAATGATGACCAGAGGAAAAAATTCCTCAGATGACATTATCAGGAATATGTTTGTGTGTTTTCTAAATAGTTCTCTTTATTCCTGCCTTTCTCTTCTTTCCTTTGGTCTAGGCCTTCTGGCATGTGGGATCTTAGTTTTCCCACCAGGGATCTAACCCGGGACCTCTGCAGTGGAAGCATAGAGTCCCAATCACTAAACCACCAAGAAATTCCCAGGAATAGATGTTTTTCAAAGCAAGCAACCAAACGTATAGCCATTATGAATTGTTAATATTTAATTGATAATGTTGCTCTCTTTGCTCTGATAGCTGGCAAGCTGAGAGCCTGATTTTGTGGTTCACTTCTAGAAAGATTTTGTGGCAGGTGTTTTGTCTATTGAGACCTGTACACTGAGTTTCCTTTTCCTCAATTTATTTTTCCCTCCTTTAGATTTCTCACTTATTCATTAAAAAATCCTGTAATACTTCTGAAAGATATGCTGTGCACTTTTAGAATAGGGTGAAGTCAAGGTAAGGGCTTCCCTGGTGGCACAGTGGTAAAGAATCTGCCTACCAGTGCAGGGGACACAAGGGATGTGGGTTTGATCCCTGGTCAGGAAGATCCCCTGGAGAAGGAAATGGCAACCCACTTCAGTACTCTTGCCTGGAAAATTCCATGGACAAAGGAACTTGGTGGGCTATAATCCATTAGATCACAAAGAGTTGGATATGACTGGTCACACAAACACACACATAAGGTAAATAAGTGAATAAATGCTGAGTATTTTGTATAGTTGAGTGCTTGACCCAAGCTCAGGGAAAAAGAGAGACAGCTTCCTGGAGGAAGGTGCTGAGCGAATACACACTCATCAGTTCTTAGGTAGTTTAGTCAATGATGAAATCCCCAAAGTGGCTTGTGATTTGAGGTTGGAAGTTGTAGGAATCAAAGTGAAACAGAAAATCTTGTAAGACATTTTCATTAGAGTGGGAGACATTTGCCATGTAATGTAGCCTAATCATGGGAGTAAAGTCCCATTATATTTATGTCTACAGTGAAGGGGAGGAGATTATACATTCTGTCTACCACAGATAACTAATGTGATTTAACAGCAGATTTTGTCTCAGTAAGAAGTAAGAACTTCCTCTATGCCTCTGGCCCTTTTTTTGACCGTCACTTTCATACGTGATCCAAGGGCATCACTGTGAATGGGAAGCACTTCAAGACCTCTACTCACCAATTATGAGACTCAACTTGCCTTCATCTTCCTAATTCTGGCTTCTCCCTTAAGGTCCAGACAATCCATGCAGAGTTGTCTCACTCTTTAGAATAACCAATAGCCTATACTGACCTTGAACTGTTACCTGATCCCCATCACCACTAAAGCCATATCCACCTGTTATACCTGTCCCAGCTCACAGCCCACCTTCTCCCATTGCTCTTTCTCTAATGTAAAGGCATAGATGGAAACTTACCTGGTGGTTCAGTGGTTAGGATTCTGCACTTCCACTGCAGGGGGCATATGTTTGATCCCTGGTCTAGGAATTAAGATCCTACAAGTCATGTGGCACAGTAAAAAAAAAAAAAAAAGGCAATGGATGCCTTTTTAGTAATGGGTCTTTGAGGAGATTGAAAAAAAAATTAGTATTCAGAAAGATAATGTTAATGATGTAGATCGATATGATAGGTAAGATGATTAACAACTTTTTTAGGGTCTTCCCTGTGACCTTCAAGATCTCCATGTGAGTTTCCAGCTACAGAATTTGCTTCACGAAGTGTCCTTTCTTAGAGTGGCTGGATGCTCTCTAGGAGCAGGGTTTATTTTGTTTCCAGTGACTGCCTTTAGAGAGTATGTGTATTCTCCAACTACCAGCTGAAATGAACCTTCAAAATGTTTGCTAACACCAAGTATCCTGCCTAAGAGGGCACCATGGTAGAAGCTCCTTAGTCACTGCAAGTCTCTCTTGATGCTAAGCCCACAGAATCCAGCTTTACCCAAAGTCAGGGATGACCCTGTCATCGGACTAGATGCACCTTTTTGCAAGCAAAATCCTGCTTTCAAAATAATATAAACTCTCTAATAGTGGGACTTTTCATCTTGGCCTTTGCTGTCTTAAGTTTATAAAACCTCCTACATATCACCATGGCCTTCCCAGAAATCTATAAAATGCTAATATCAAACTGTGATCATTTTCCAGATCAGACATATCAGGGATGTAGCACACAGCAGTTCCAGAATATCTGGAATATCTGAGGATGGACAGCTGGTTTTAAGTCATATATTCCAGCAGATCTGTTACAACATCTTTGCATTCTGCCTGCTTTGCAAACCCATTGTCCTTAAACATAATGTTGAGAACTTGTCTCATGGCTCCAGTTAAATGCAGGGAAGGCAGGGAAATTCAGTCCACCCACCAGTCTACCAAGAAAGAGTAGCCAAGCTTGGAGATCATCTGGATATCTCTCTTACAATTTTGAAAACACAATGGATTGCACCCTTGAAAAGCTGAAATACACCTTCTAAATGTCTGGTAATACAAAATCCAAACCAGTGTCACAGAACTAATTAGTAAAAGCCAAGGCACTTTAGCTACAACAAATAAACTGTGACCTGGAACTGTAGTTACTCCCATTTCTCAGTGGGAGAACATGAAAATGAAACAGATTAAACACAGATCTCAGTCAAATCTGACTTTTGACTTGGTTGACATTCAGCACAATGAGAAATCAATAGTGTGAGTTTTAGCCACACCCAGAGGCAGAGATGAAAGTATCAGAGATGAGTCACCCAAGGTTCTAAAGAAAGAGGAGATGCTCTGCTTTGTCCAATTGGCATCAGAACATTAAAGAACAGGATGATCTATGACCTTGTTAAAAAAATCCTGTTAGGACGTGGGTCTTTCCTGGAAGATGAAATAGATCTTTCTCTTGAAATTCTGATATAACAGTAAAAGTCACAAAAGTAAATCTGAGCACTTACTCTGGGCCAGGCAGTTCCCCTGGACTCTTAGTTTTCTTCACAAAGAGGTAGCACTATTAGCCTTACTTTAAGAAGTAAAGCACTATTAGATGTACTTCATCTTACAGACGAAAAGCCAAGACTTAGAGAAGTTAAGGAACTCTTCAAAGTCACATAGCTACTAAACGGTATAGTTGACATACTGATCCCAGTGTGTTTAATACCAGAGACCGTGCGCTAAGGCCATTGCTTGGAAACTATCAGTGCAAGGCCTTGGACCTTATAAGAATTTTTATTAAGAAGTGATGTATGTACTTTAACAGCTTCCACTTATACGAGGTACCTAGAATAGTCAAATTCATAGATTCAGAAAGTACATTGACAGATGCCAGGGGCTAGATAGTGGATGGGATGGAGGAGGTGGGAAGTGGGGCAAGGAGACTTAGTGTTTTATGGGACAGAGTTTCAATTTAGGAAAGTGAAAAATTTGGTAGATGGGTGATGGTGTTTGAGCTGCACAACAATGTGAATGTACTTAGTGCCACTGAACTGTACAGTTAAATATGGCTAAAATAGCATGTTTTATCTTATGTGACTTATTGTAATAAAAAACATTAAAAAAGAAGTAATGAATGATAATATATCTGATATTATCATGCTAATTGGGTGTTGGGGAAAAGTGAGTTGGTAAATGGATGAAATAAATGTGGTCACATATTGAGTCTTAGTGAAGCTAGGAAATGGTTCATGGAGGTCATGATGTTATTCTCTTTACTTTTTTATATGTTTGAAGTTTTGTATAATATAAAAAAGAATCATGAATGAATATACAGTTATGTTTCAGGTTGAAATAAGCTTTTGAGGTTTGATAAAGAGAAATTCCAGATATTTATGTCTGATCTTCCCAACACTCTCTGCCCTTAGTCTAACTACTCCAGCTAGAATTTTGCCCTCAGTGGAGAACAGTGATTTGTATTTTCTCTAGATGATGTGACTGTATTTGCCTTTTTCAAATATCATGGCATTACTGGTTTCCTTGTGTATAGGTAGCCACACCCTTTCTCTTTAAAGTCTCTGCCCTTTCTCTTTGAAAACTTAAGCAGGTTTGCCTGTTCCTCACAGTTGGGCAATGGGGCTTCCAAGGAACACAGAAAATACCCTGACAGACTATAAACAGAGAGCAGGGTACATGGGAGGTGATGGATTTAAAGAGTGAAGACAGACAGTTACTGTTATTTAGAGATCAGAAACCAATGTGAAAGCAGGAATTGAAAAAGGAGGAAGCAGAGACATCCATTCAGTTATTTAAGGGAAAAAGAGCCCAAAGTACATCGTAAAGGATAAAAATGTGGACATTTATATCTCCATTAAGGAGCTTATTAATTAGAGTTGAGTTGTTAACTGGTTTATAGTTCCCTGGGACTAGAATGAGCCTCTGAGAGGAACCCAAGCAGAGAACAGCCAGTCTGGATCATTACCGTGGTTTACCTGGGGGTAAACCACAGCCTCACAGACAACTTAATAGCCAGTATTGATGCTGTGCTGCTCCACCGTGAGGCAGGACAGATTCCCAGGCTCCTGAGCAGTTGCCAAAGTGGGCTCCTCCCTCCCTTCATTGGAAGTAAGAGACAAACTGAGTGGTCTTACATGGCAGTGGCCTGGACTCCAGAAGCCTTTCCTGATGTGGGAATGCTCTCCCACAACTGAGGTGAGCTTATGCACTTTGTGTCTCTTAACCACAGTGATGCACAGGCGCCATGCCCCTCTAGTCCCAGCAGCAAAGAGTGAATGGTGTTTGTGCCAGCCTCCTGTTCCTGTCCTTTCCTTTTCATTTCTCTCCCTTAGTCTGTCTCTCGTTTATTATCCCATACCCACTAGGATTGATAATTTCATTTATTTTCATCAGATCTGGACTCTTCAATTGTCCCTTAAGGAGGGGGAAAAAAAACAGGCCAGGGGTGGCTAGGAAGGTAATGTCAATGTGCCAGTGCTGGATAAAAAAAAAATGATAGAAAAAGAAGGTGAGGACATGCTTTGAAGTGGGCTTACCTGGTGGCTCAGTGGTAAACAATTCACTTGCCAATGCAGCAAATGTGGATTTCATCCCTGAGTCAGGAAGATCCCCTGGAGAAGGGACTGGCAACCCACTTGGTATTCTTGCTTGAAGAATTCCATGGACAGAGGAGCCTGGTGGGCTACAGTCCTCAGGGTTGCTAAAGAGTTGGACACGACCGAGCAATTGAATAGCAACAAGATACTTTGAAGTGGAGAGTGCATGTCCTATCTAAAGACATTCAAAGTACTATTTTGAAACAAATCCTGGCTAGGACAAACAAAATATACCAGAGGGTGGGTCTCTTCTGTGGGTCTATAGTTGGGAACTGGTGATATTGATTGTCATTTTGGGACCTACCCCATGATTTTGTGGGAATGTTGCCTGGGTCTATCTTAGGGTGTGGGTATGGATCGGGTATCTGTGGTTCAGATTTGGGTAGGGAGTGTCCCATGATGAAGGTGCATGGATTTTCTTCTCTTGTTACTGATCCTGATAAATCCCTAGTGACTATATGAGAGAGTACATTTCTTGCCACACTGATCTAGTGGCTCAATTTCAAAAAAAGATGAACCATATGTTTAGCAACCAATGTCTGTCTCCTCCCTATACCTGCATTTATTCTTTTCTGTTTCTAGGTTTCTTTTCTTCCCCTGTGTAAAGACTGCTGGCCTGGTATCTCTGGACTCTAGTAAGTAATTAATACACCAATGAACATTTGAGTGTTAAAGGCTTGAAGTTGTACTTGTTTCAGGAATTGTTCCTGTGGCTTATGGAGAGGTTAAGGCTTAATCCAAAGGAATATTCTCTAGTTATAGTTCTCTATGTATTTTAGCACTAGAGCAATGAACAAACCTGGGGAAGTTTAAAAATATATGTATTTATCTATTTATTTGGCTGGATTGGGACTTGGTTGCAACACAAAGGATCTTTGTTGCCTCACGTGAGATCTTTCATTGTGTTGCGCGGGCTCAGCAGTCGCGGCGTGTGGGCCTAGTTGCTTTACAGTATGCGGGATCTTAGTTCTCTGACCGAGGATCAAACCTGAGTCCCTGCATAGCAAGGTGGATTCTTAATCCATTTGGTAGATTCAGTTGATGGAGTTATGCAACCTCCATTTTTAGTTAACCTTCCTTTATGGAGATATTAGAATACTTAAAAAATATATTTTCAATTGCTTTTAACAATTATGGCTCTGGATATGAAATAGACTCTTCCAACTGGACGGACGAAAATATAGAAGGTGGGAGGATGGTGGAGACCATTCTCTTGGCTTTTTTTGTCTGTTTCTTCTGGCAAGCAAGGAAGGGGAAATATGAGCAGAAGCAACTTGTGCAGACACAAGCTTTCCAGTGCCTATCTTGAATATCAAGAGGCAGTGATGGTTTCAATGGATTCTTGATTCTGCTCCTTGATTCTAGGGCTGCAGGTACAGGGATGTGATTTTGTATGTCTCTCTCCAGTGGCAGCCTCAGTGGTGGATCAGTTTTATATTGTTCTGAGAGTCATTTCTGAAGGCCCATCTCAGAACCTCCTCCCTTAGCCTTTCCATCAGTTCTGTAAGCTTTGAATTCCCTGCATTAAATCCCTTTGTACTCAAAATACCTACAGTACTTTATGTTTTCTGTGTGTAAACTTGACTGTTAGATCCTTCAAGTGGTTTATGTTAAACTTCACTCCTGAACCTATTTCTACTCCTAGAATCTGAATCCTAAGTTTGACATGAATGTGGAGATGAAAAATAAGGGCCCTGTTTGTAGAGAAGATAATGCAAATATGTGAACTAAGTGCCACAGACTGTGTCATTGGCTTGAGTTGGGCCCAGTGATTAGTTTTTACTGGACCGTGTGTTCCCTGGTATGAACATTGTCAATGTCCTGTGGAGGCCTTAGGTCATTGCAGATTGTATTGGCAGCCAGGGCTTTTGTTTTTTAGCTGTCTTTGTGCTAAAAGGCAGATGAGGATGGGCTTCCCTGGTGGCTCGGATGGTAAAGAATCCGCCTGCAATGCAGGAGACTTGGGTTCGATCCCTGGATTGGGAAGATTCCCTGGAGAAGGAAATGGCAACCCACTCCAGTACTCTTGCCTGGAGAATCCTAATGGACTGAAGAGCCTGGTGGGCTGCCGTCCATGGGGTTGCAAAGAGTCAGACATGATTGGGTGATGAACACACTAGTGCTAAAAGGCAGATGAGGGTGGCTTAAATAAGGATGGTTATGTGTGTTTGCCTGTTGCCTAGCCCTTTCTTAATTGTTGAGATAGATCAGTGAGGATAATGTAGTCATATTTCCTAGTGGGGAATGTAGTTTGGTGTGGAAATAATTGAATTGGTAATGAGAAAGTGGAAGTGTTGTTTTGTGTTGAAATATTCATTTCTCCCATAACTGTTGAGTAAATGTAGCCATTAGTGTATGCATACAATCTTCTTTAATCCTCTGAGTATTCCAGCAGCAGGTAGAACACTTCCTGCTGAGAAACATATTTGAGTACGATGAGCATTTTAAAAAGAGCATGAATCTGTTCGCCATCTGGGGAGGCAAGAATTATTCTGTGTTCAGCATGAATTCAGGTGAGTTCAGGAGAGGGGGAGCAGTGAATTTGCTATAAATTTGGCTGCCTACTGAATTCAGCTTTCCTTGTAGCAACTGCAGCTGGAGATACTCCTGAGCAAACAATAGCGTAATAGGCAGAACATCATGGAAAGTGAAGAATACCTTTGATGTCTTTCAGACAAGGAGTAATTAGAGGTGGTGCCGGTTTTTGTACTAACACTATCATCCTTTCCAAGATGGTCCTGTAACCATTTTTAGTTTCCTGTAGAAATTTTCTTCAGTGCTTGGTTGCTTTGTAGCAAATGGCCTTGCTTTGTACAGAGAAAACATCTCCATTCTCTTTATGTTTTTTGTTTCATTCAGTTAAGCCTCATGTAAACGGTTATTGTTGTTCAGTTGCTCAGTCCTGTCCAGCTCTTTGCGACCCCATGGATTTCAGCACGCCAGGCCTCCCTGTCCTCCACTGTCTCCTGGAGTTTCCTCAAGTTCATGTTCATTGAGTCAGTGATGCTATCTAATCATCTCATCCTCTGTCGCCCTCTTCTTTTGCCTTCAGTCTTTCCCAGCATCAGGGTCTTTTCCAATGAGTTGGGTCTTCACATCAGGTGGCCAAAATATTGGAGCTTCTGCTTCAGCATCAGTCCTTCCAGTGAATATTCAGGGTTGATTTCCTTTAGGATTGGCTGGTTTGATTTCCTTGCTGTCCAAGAGGCTCTCAAGAGTGTTCTCCAGCACCACAATCTGAAGCATCAATTCTTTAGCACTCAGTCTTCTTTATGATCCAGCTCTCACATCCATACATGACTACTGAAAAAAACCATAGCTTTGACTATATGGACCTTTGTCGGCAAAGTGAGGTCCTTGCTTTTTAATAAGCTGTTCAGGTTTGTCACAGCTTTCCTTCTGAGGAGCGAGTGTCTTTTAATTTCATGGCTGCAGCCACCATTGGCAGTGAGTTTGAAGTCCAAGGAAAGAAAATCTGCCACTGCTTCTACTTTTTCCCCTTCTGTTCTCATGAAGGAATGGGACCAGATGCCGTGATCTTAGTTTTTGGTTGGTACTGTGTACCAAATATTAAGTCAATTCTGAGAACAAATCTTGGAGGTAGGTATGATTATTTCCTCTAGATGGTAAAATCAAGGAACAGATAGATCAAGGAACTTAGCCGCAGTCACACAGCCAGTGAACCAGGATTCAAAACCATGCAGGGGTTCTACAGCCCTGCTCTGAGCCACTGTGCCATAGACCGCTCATCTTTTGCTTCTTCTTCATCTCGTAGAACATGCCATTTTGCCTTCTTTCCAGGGCCAAGAATGTTGCATTTTGTATAGATTGTTCACTGCCTAAGAGGGCCTAGACAAGGAGACTTGGAGAACAAAGTCCAGCCTGTCCTCCAGTCACTGTACTGTGAGTCACAGTGTACTTCTCCCACTCGGAGTCTGGTTTGGACTAAGGTGCTGTCCGGGGTAACAGCAGCTCACCCTAAGGCTGGCATCTCCATCCACACACTGGATCCTACCCCTTCCTGTCTCTTCCAGCACCTTGTAGCTTCAGTGACTTCCCAAGCAGGGGTAAGAGTTTGACATTTTCAAAATGAATCTATACTTCCTATATATATTTATTTTCTGAAGGTAGTTTAGCTTCTCTTAGACAAGAGTACCACAAAACTCACGTTCAGAACCTTTCATTATCTTCATAGCCTTTTTCAAGGAATCATTTGAAGTCTCTAGGTCCCTTCTAATTATAAAGCTACTCAAGAAGAAAAGCAAAGTGACCATAAAAAAAAGTATTCGTTAAACCATGAAGCGCAACTGCCCTTTATAGCACTGTTTCTATGGGAAAGTTGTGCTGAGTTTCATTGTAGGATGCTTACAGGGCTTTTCCCTCTAACCTAAGGGGTTGAGGATGTGGAGTGATAAGTGCTGACCATGAGATGGTGGCTGCTTATGTGACCTGGCCAACCACAGCTGGGTATTTGCAGTTTGGCACACTGCTTTCAACTGGTTTCCTAAAGCCACTCTGTTGCTGCTGTTTAGTTGCTAAATTGAGTCCAACTCTTTGCAATCCCATGAACTGTAGCATGCCAGGCTACAAAGTTCCTTCACTATCTCCCTGAGTCTACTCCAACTCATGCCCGTTGAGTCAGTGATGCCATCCAACCGTCTCATCCTCTGTCGCCTGCTTGTCCCCTTGCCCTCAATCTTTCATCAGGGTCTTTTCCAGTGAGTTGGCTCTTCACATCAGGTAGCCAAAGTATTGGAGCTTCAGTATCAGTCCTTCCAATGAATATTCAGGGTTGCTTTCCTTTAGGATTGACTGGTCTGATCTCCTTGCTGTCCAAGACACTCTCGAGTCTTCTCTAGCACCACAGTTTGAAAGCATCAATTCTTCGATGCTCAGACTTCTTTATGGTCCAACTCTCACATCCAAACATGACTACTGGGAAAACCATAGCTTTGGCTGTATGGACCTTTGTCAGCAAAATGATGTCTCTGCTTTTTAATACACTATCTAGGTTTCTCATAGCTATTTTTCCAAGGAGCAAATGTCTTTTAATTTCATGGCTGCAGTCACCATCCACAGTGATTTTGGAGCCTAAGAAAATGAAATCTGATTCTGTTTCCACTTTTTTCCCATCTATTTGCCATGAAGTCATGGGACCAAATGCTGTGGTGTTTGATTCTTGAATGCTGAGTTTTAAGCCAGCTTTTTCACTCTCCTCTTTCACTTTCATCAAGACCCTCTTTAGTTCCTCTTCACTTTCTGCCATTAAAGTGATATCATCTGTATTTCTGAGGTTGTTGGTATTTCTCCTGGCAATCTTGATTCTAGCTTGTGAGTCATCCAGCCTACCATTTTGTGTGATGTACTCTGAATATAAACTAAATAAGCAGGGTGATAATATACAGCCTTGATTTACTTCTTTCCCAGTTTTGAACCAGTCTGTTGTTCCGTGTCCAGTTCTAACTAACTGTTGCTTCTTATCCTGCATGCAGGTTTCTCAGGAGGCAGATAAGATGGTCTGGTATTCTCATCTCTTGAAGAATTTTCTACAATTTGTTGTGATACACACAGTCAAAGATTTTAGCATAGTCAATGAAGCAGAAGTAGATTTTTTTGGAATTCTCTTGCTTTTTATATGATCCAGCATATGTTAGCAATTTGATATCTGGTTCCTCTGCTTTTTCTAAATCCAGCTTGTACATCTGGAAGTTCTCAGTTCACATACTGCTGAAGCTTAACTTGAAGGATTTTGAGCATAATCTTGCTAACATGTGAAATGAGTGCAGTTGTATGGCAATTTGAACATTCTTTAGCATTGCCTTTCTTTGGGATTGGAATGAAAATTGACCTTTTCCAGTCCTGTGGCAACTGCTGAATTTTCCAAATTTACTGGCATACTGAGTGCAGTACTTTAACAGCATCTTTTAGGATTTGAAATAAATAGCTCTGCCACTCTTGTCATCCTCTAATCCACTTTTTTAAAATTAATTTTTTATTGAAGGATAATTGCTTTACAGAATTTTGCTGTTTTCTGTCGAACCTCAACATGAATCAGTCATAGGTATACATATATCCCCTCCCTTTTGGAACTCCCTCCCATCTCCCTCCCAATCCCACCCCTCTAGGTTGATACAGAGCCCTGTTTGAGTTTCCTGACCCATACAGCAAATTCCCATTGGCTAAGATGTGTATAAGAGACAGCCTTCAAGTGGTTTATGTTAAACTTCACTCCTGAACCTATTTCTACTCCTAGAATCTGAATCCTAAGTTTGACATGAATGTGGAGATGAAAAATAAGGGCCCTGTTTGTAGAGAAGATAATGCAAATATGTGAACTAAGTGCCACAGACTGTGTCATTGGCTTGAGTTGGGCCCAGTGATTAGTTTTTACTGGACCGTGTGTTCCCTGGTATGAACATTGTCAATGTCCTGTGGAGGCCTTAGGTCATTGCAGATTGTATTGGCAGCCAGGGCTTTTGTTTTTTAGCTGTCTTTGTGCTAAAAGGCAGATGAGGATGGGCTTCCCTGGTGGCTCGGATGGTAAAGAATCCGCCTGCAATGCAGGAGACTTGGGTTCGATCCCTGGATTGGGAAGATTCCCTGGAGAAGGAAATGGCAACCCACTCCAGTACTCTTGCCTGGAGAATCCTAATGGACTGAAGAGCCTGGTGGGCTGCCGTCCATGGGGTTGCAAAGAGTCAGACATGATTGGGTGATGAACACACTAGTGCTAAAAGGCAGATGAGGGTGGCTTAAATAAGGATGGTTATGTGTGTTTGCCTGTTGCCTAGCCCTTTCTTAATTGTTGAGATAGATCAGTGAGGATAATGTAGTCATATTTCCTAGTGGGGAATGTAGTTTGGTGTGGAAATAATTGAATTGGTAATGAGAAAGTGGAAGTGTTGTTTTGTGTTGAAATATTCATTTCTCCCATAACTGTTGAGTAAATGTAGCCATTAGTGTATGCATACAATCTTCTTTAATCCTCTGAGTATTCCAGCAGCAGGTAGAACACTTCCTGCTGAGAAACATATTTGAGTACGATGAGCATTTTAAAAAGAGCATGAATCTGTTCGCCATCTGGGGAGGCAAGAATTATTCTGTGTTCAGCATGAATTCAGGTGAGTTCAGGAGAGGGGGAGCAGTGAATTTGCTATAAATTTGGCTGCCTACTGAATTCAGCTTTCCTTGTAGCAACTGCAGCTGGAGATACTCCTGAGCAAACAATAGCGTAATAGGCAGAACATCATGGAAAGTGAAGAATACCTTTGATGTCTTTCAGACAAGGAGTAATTAGAGGTGGTGCCGGTTTTTGTACTAACACTATCATCCTTTCCAAGATGGTCCTGTAACCATTTTTAGTTTCCTGTAGAAATTTTCTTCAGTGCTTGGTTGCTTTGTAGCAAATGGCCTTGCTTTGTACAGAGAAAACATCTCCATTCTCTTTATGTTTTTTGTTTCATTCAGTTAAGCCTCATGTAAACGGTTATTGTTGTTCAGTTGCTCAGTCCTGTCCAGCTCTTTGCGACCCCATGGATTTCAGCACGCCAGGCCTCCCTGTCCTCCACTGTCTCCTGGAGTTTCCTCAAGTTCATGTTCATTGAGTCAGTGATGCTATCTAATCATCTCATCCTCTGTCGCCCTCTTCTTTTGCCTTCAGTCTTTCCCAGCATCAGGGTCTTTTCCAATGAGTTGGGTCTTCACATCAGGTGGCCAAAATATTGGAGCTTCTGCTTCAGCATCAGTCCTTCCAGTGAATATTCAGGGTTGATTTCCTTTAGGATTGGCTGGTTTGATTTCCTTGCTGTCCAAGAGGCTCTCAAGAGTGTTCTCCAGCACCACAATCTGAAGCATCAATTCTTTAGCACTCAGTCTTCTTTATGATCCAGCTCTCACATCCATACATGACTACTGAAAAAAACCATAGCTTTGACTATATGGACCTTTGTCGGCAAAGTGAGGTCCTTGCTTTTTAATAAGCTGTTCAGGTTTGTCACAGCTTTCCTTCTGAGGAGCGAGTGTCTTTTAATTTCATGGCTGCAGCCACCATTNTCTCACATCCATACATGACTACTGAAAAAAACCATAGCTTTGACTATATGGACCTTTGTCGGCAAAGTGAGGTCCTTGCTTTTTAATAAGCTGTTCAGGTTTGTCACAGCTTTCCTTCTGAGGAGCGAGTGTCTTTTAATTTCATGGCTGCAGCCACCATTGGCAGTGAGTTTGAAGTCCAAGGAAAGAAAATCTGCCACTGCTTCTACTTTTTCCCCTTCTGTTCTCATGAAGGAATGGGACCAGATGCCGTGATCTTAGTTTTTGGTTGGTACTGTGTACCAAATATTAAGTCAATTCTGAGAACAAATCTTGGAGGTAGGTATGATTATTTCCTCTAGATGGTAAAATCAAGGAACAGATAGATCAAGGAACTTAGCCGCAGTCACACAGCCAGTGAACCAGGATTCAAAACCATGCAGGGGTTCTACAGCCCTGCTCTGAGCCACTGTGCCATAGACCGCTCATCTTTTGCTTCTTCTTCATCTCGTAGAACATGCCATTTTGCCTTCTTTCCAGGGCCAAGAATGTTGCATTTTGTATAGATTGTTCACTGCCTAAGAGGGCCTAGACAAGGAGACTTGGAGAACAAAGTCCAGCCTGTCCTCCAGTCACTGTACTGTGAGTCACAGTGTACTTCTCCCACTCGGAGTCTGGTTTGGACTAAGGTGCTGTCCGGGGTAACAGCAGCTCACCCTAAGGCTGGCATCTCCATCCACACACTGGATCCTACCCCTTCCTGTCTCTTCCAGCACCTTGTAGCTTCAGTGACTTCCCAAGCAGGGGTAAGAGTTTGACATTTTCAAAATGAATCTATACTTCCTATATATATTTATTTTCTGAAGGTAGTTTAGCTTCTCTTAGACAAGAGTACCACAAAACTCACGTTCAGAACCTTTCATTATCTTCATAGCCTTTTTCAAGGAATCATTTGAAGTCTCTAGGTCCCTTCTAATTATAAAGCTACTCAAGAAGAAAAGCAAAGTGACCATAAAAAAAAGTATTCGTTAAACCATGAAGCGCAACTGCCCTTTATAGCACTGTTTCTATGGGAAAGTTGTGCTGAGTTTCATTGTAGGATGCTTACAGGGCTTTTCCCTCTAACCTAAGGGGTTGAGGATGTGGAGTGATAAGTGCTGACCATGAGATGGTGGCTGCTTATGTGACCTGGCCAACCACAGCTGGGTATTTGCAGTTTGGCACACTGCTTTCAACTGGTTTCCTAAAGCCACTCTGTTGCTGCTGTTTAGTTGCTAAATTGAGTCCAACTCTTTGCAATCCCATGAACTGTAGCATGCCAGGCTACAAAGTTCCTTCACTATCTCCCTGAGTCTACTCCAACTCATGCCCGTTGAGTCAGTGATGCCATCCAACCGTCTCATCCTCTGTCGCCTGCTTGTCCCCTTGCCCTCAATCTTTCATCAGGGTCTTTTCCAGTGAGTTGGCTCTTCACATCAGGTAGCCAAAGTATTGGAGCTTCAGTATCAGTCCTTCCAATGAATATTCAGGGTTGCTTTCCTTTAGGATTGACTGGTCTGATCTCCTTGCTGTCCAAGACACTCTCGAGTCTTCTCTAGCACCACAGTTTGAAAGCATCAATTCTTCGATGCTCAGACTTCTTTATGGTCCAACTCTCACATCCAAACATGACTACTGGGAAAACCATAGCTTTGGCTGTATGGACCTTTGTCAGCAAAATGATGTCTCTGCTTTTTAATACACTATCTAGGTTTCTCATAGCTATTTTTCCAAGGAGCAAATGTCTTTTAATTTCATGGCTGCAGTCACCATCCACAGTGATTTTGGAGCCTAAGAAAATGAAATCTGATTCTGTTTCCACTTTTTTCCCATCTATTTGCCATGAAGTCATGGGACCAAATGCTGTGGTGTTTGATTCTTGAATGCTGAGTTTTAAGCCAGCTTTTTCACTCTCCTCTTTCACTTTCATCAAGACCCTCTTTAGTTCCTCTTCACTTTCTGCCATTAAAGTGATATCATCTGTATTTCTGAGGTTGTTGGTATTTCTCCTGGCAATCTTGATTCTAGCTTGTGAGTCATCCAGCCTACCATTTTGTGTGATGTACTCTGAATATAAACTAAATAAGCAGGGTGATAATATACAGCCTTGATTTACTTCTTTCCCAGTTTTGAACCAGTCTGTTGTTCCGTGTCCAGTTCTAACTAACTGTTGCTTCTTATCCTGCATGCAGGTTTCTCAGGAGGCAGATAAGATGGTCTGGTATTCTCATCTCTTGAAGAATTTTCTACAATTTGTTGTGATACACACAGTCAAAGATTTTAGCATAGTCAATGAAGCAGAAGTAGATTTTTTTGGAATTCTCTTGCTTTTTATATGATCCAGCATATGTTAGCAATTTGATATCTGGTTCCTCTGCTTTTTCTAAATCCAGCTTGTACATCTGGAAGTTCTCAGTTCACATACTGCTGAAGCTTAACTTGAAGGATTTTGAGCATAATCTTGCTAACATGTGAAATGAGTGCAGTTGTATGGCAATTTGAACATTCTTTAGCATTGCCTTTCTTTGGGATTGGAATGAAAATTGACCTTTTCCAGTCCTGTGGCAACTGCTGAATTTTCCAAATTTACTGGCATACTGAGTGCAGTACTTTAACAGCATCTTTTAGGATTTGAAATAAATAGCTCTGCCACTCTTGTCATCCTCTAATCCACTTTTTTAAAATTAATTTTTTATTGAAGGATAATTGCTTTACAGAATTTTGCTGTTTTCTGTCGAACCTCAACATGAATCAGTCATAGGTATACATATATCCCCTCCCTTTTGGAACTCCCTCCCATCTCCCTCCCAATCCCACCCCTCTAGGTTGATACAGAGCCCTGTTTGAGTTTCCTGACCCATACAGCAAATTCCCATTGGCTATCTATTTTACATATGGCAATGTGAGTTTCCATGTTACTCTTTCCATACATCTCACCCTCTCCTCCCCTTTCCCGATGTCCATAAGTCTATTCTCTAAGTCTGATTCTCCATTGTTGCCCTGTAAATGAATTCTTCAGTACCATTTTTCTAGATTATGTATATATGTGTTAGAATACAGTATTTATCTTTCTCTTTATGACTCACTTCAATCTGTATAATAGGTTCTAGGTTCATCCACCTCATTAGAACTGACTCAAATGCATTCCTTTTTATAAAACAACTGACAAAGGATTAATTTCCAAAATATACAAGCAGCTCATACAAATCAATACCAGAAAAACAAGGAACCCAATCAAAAAGTGGGAAAGACCTAAACAGACATTTCTCCAAAGAAGACATACAGATGTTTAATTCACTTTTGACATAGGCAGCCAGACTGATCTTTAGAAATGCAAGTATGATTAGAATAGTCCTCTTCTTAAAATCCTTGAATGGCTTCTAACTGCTATTAGCATAAGATCCTTAACGTGGCAAAGAGAATGATCTGGCCCTTGTCCAGCTCTTCAGTTGCCTGTTGACCTGTTTTCCTGTCACTGTGCTTTCACCACTTTGGTATCCTTTTAGTTAGTTCTCATGTTCTAAGTTCTCTTCCACTATAGTTTTTTCTTATGTGCTTTCCCATTTACCTGAAATGCTCTACTGCCTTCTCCTCACCTGGACAACTGGCACTTATCCTTCAGGTCTTTATCTTAAATGTGACTTTCTCAGGAAAAAAGTGTACTCTAGGCAACATGTGGTTTTCCTTTAGAGCCCTTATTATAGGTTGGAATTAAATGTATTTACTGTCTCTTTTCCAGTGAAGACTGTAACCTCTGTTAGGTAGGGACCATGTTTGTCTTATTTTTACTTCTGCACCTATGTTTGAATAAATAACTGTTGAATCATTAAATGAGTGAATGAATTAACACCAGATTTGACTTGCATATGTGCCTGTTTTTTTTTGCCCCCAACTTAGGCTTCAAATTTTCTGAAGGTAGAGGCCATATCTTTATTCATGTTTATAGGATCTAAATTGTCTAGTGCAGTGCTTTGTAAATATGGGGACTCAATGAAGAAATGCCAGTAAATAAATTGACGAGCCAAGCTCAAATAAATTAGGTAAGATATGGAAAAAATAAGGAAAAGGTTAGGATGAAATATATTGAGTCATTCTGATGAAAGAGTATGGTCTGGTGTTTCAAAATACAGTGACATACTGGTTGCTTATGTCCATTGATCAGCAAATTAGTAGATTATACCCTATATTGAGCTCTGTATTTTCAGCCTGATAGCTGATGATTTTTGTTTTCACTAAAAGTCTTTGTTGAGCATAGACTCTGGGCTGGGTTAGTAACAGCTGCTAATTGTATTTAATCTTTTATTTCTGAGAGTGATTGGTGTTTTGCATCAACTTGTTGAGATGCCCAGGACCTCCTGTAATTGTTAGCTGATTAAACTCACTGTGAGGATGGAAACAAGATGTCTCAGGATTTATCTTTTAATTTATTGATTTTGGGTGGGGACTAATTTTCCTGGCTACAGACCGTACGTGTGCCACAATGATCTGCCTTTAATTCTTTCTGTTGGAAATGGCAGGATGGACTCCTGAGCCTCTGGTTCAGAGGGTCACAAATCAATGCTTCACCTGTACTTATTGATTCCATCTTAAATTAGTGAAGTTCTACTCTGTGTCTTTTTTTCTTTCTTTCTTTCGACATTTAGAAAGATTCTCCGCGATGCTGTGAAGAAAGATAGGGAAGCAGAAAGGTAATGAGGGTAGATTTTGCGTCTTCTTTGGCTCTGTCTGAATTGTCATTGGCTCGTTTTCTTTCTTTCTTTGGCCATGTGGCACGTGGGATCTTAGTTCCTGGGCCAAGGACTGAAGCTGCACTCCCTGTAGTGGAAGCACAGAGTCCTAACCGACGGCTAGGAAAGTCCAGCATTTTCTTATTTTCAATACTCTTTTGGCATACTGTGCTTTCAAAGCCCTTTCACACGTGTTTATCTCACATGCTTCTCTTTCAATCATTGCCCAGCTTATAGCTGAAGAATCTTGGGCTCACAGAGGCCAAATGACTTAGTTAAGTGAGTGCATGTGGCTAGATAATGAGTGAAGCTGGGTATTTTTTCTAGGACGCTCCTGGTTGTAGGAATCAAAAATGAACCAGAACTAGCTACTAGCATAAGAGAAAAGGAATATATTATAAAGAGTTTGCAGTTGGGGACATGGCTGTCAGTAGGGCTGCCATGTATTGTGTGCAGTGTACAACTGTGTTCCATCTAAGGGTCACTAATCATACCTTAGAAATCAGATTTGTATGTTTTATTATGGCAGATTTCCAGCAGATGGCAGTCAAGTGCCTTTTCTAAAGTGAGTCAAGAAAGTGATTTGAGGAGGTACATTTCTCTGTCTCAGAGGAACCAGAGATCAAATTGCCAACATCCATTAGATCTTTGAAAAAGCACGAGAGTTCCAGAAAAACATCTACTTCTATTTTATTGACTATGCCAAAGCCGTTGACTGTGTGGATTACAACAAACTATGGAAAATTCTGAAAGACATGGGAATACCAGCCCACCTGACCTGCCTCTTGAGAAATCTGTATGCAAGCCAGAAAGCAACAGTTAGAACTGGACATGGAACAACAGACTAATTCCAAATTGGAAAAGGAGTACATCAAAGCTGTATATTGTTACCCTGCTTATTTAACTTACATGCAGAATACGTCATGAGAAACACTGAACAGGAAGAAACACAACCTGGAATCAAGATTGCTGGGAGAAATATCAATAACCTCAGATATGCAGAAGACACCACCCTTATGGCAGAAAGCAAAGAAGAACTAAAGGGCCTCTTGATGGAAATGAAAGAGGAGGGTGAAAAAGTTGGCTTAAAACTCAACATTCAGAAAACTA
>SJYX01021822.1:18059-45182 GCA_006410675.1 Oreotragus oreotragus | reverse complement strand
GGAATGATGCTAAAGCTGAAACTCCAATACTTTGGCCACCTCATGCGAAGAGTTGATTCATTGGAAAAGACCCTGATGCTGGGAGAGATTGAGGGCAGGAGGAGAAGGGGACGACAGAGGAAGAGATGGCTGGATGGCATCACGGACTCGATGGACGTGAGTTTGAGTGAACTCCGGGAGTTGGTGATGGACAGGGAGGCCTGGCGCGATGCAGTTCGTGGATTTGCAAAGAGTCGGACACGACTGAGTGACTGAACTGAACTGAATTGATTCTACACTTGGTGACTTAGGGTGATGTTTAGCTACATGTACAGATTACTGACTAGGTCAGAAACTAATTAAGGATTGGCTTATGGTGCTTCCCTGGTGGTGGCAGAGAACTGCCTGCAATGTAGGAGATCTGGCTTGGATCCCTGGGTCAGAAAGATCCCCTGGAGAAGGGAATGGCCACCCACTCCTGTATTCTGGCCTGGGAAATCCCATGGAAAGAGGAGCTTGATGGGCTAAAATCCACGGGGTCCCAAAGAGTCAGACACGACTGAGCAACGAACACTTTCACTTAAGAAGCATGTGGGATAATACAGAAATCAGGAACCTCTGGAACTGGTGTTTATACTGGTTTTGGAAGTGAGATTGCTTTGACAGAGTGTTAACATCTCTTGTATGTTAACCTGGAGTTTGAAACCAACTAAAATTCTTCAAACCTTTCTGTAGCCGATGATACAGAAGTCTTCAGTTGTGATTTTTTTTTTTTTTTAAATCACCAAGGCTCTTTGCAGGACCAACATATGGGGATTTGCAACTCTGTCCTCTTTCCCCAGTTCTATCTCTTGAATGCTTTACCTGACTAATGGAGACTGACCAAGCAGAGGGCAGTGGGAGAGTCTGGGCTCTTTTCCAAGAGAGTCAATTATTCATTCTTTTCTTTTTTAAAAATTTATTTATTTGACTGCACTGGGTCTTAGTTGCAACACGCNGAAACAATCACAACATTGTTCATCGGCTATACCCAATCCAAAATAAAAAGTTAAACGAAAATAACCTGTACTTCCCTACACTAATAATTTAATAGGGGCAGTGTTGGACATTTATATCATATCGCATTTCTTAAACTTTGTCTCTGGCATCAAATATTAACTCTTTTTATGAACTTAACTTGTGGCTCGATGGTAAAGAATCTGCCTGCAATGCAGGAGACCTGGGTTTTGATTCCTGGGTCAGGAAGATCCCCTGGAAAAGGGAAGGATTACTGACTCGAATATTCTTGCCTGGAAAATTCCATGGGCAGAGGAGTCTGGCAGGCTATAGGCCATAGTGTTGCAAAGAGTCGGACATGACTGAGCAACTTCACTTTCTTTCTTTCTATAGTTCCTTTTGGAGAAGGAAATGGCAATCCACTCCAGTGTTCTTGCCTGGAGAACCCAGTGGACAGAGGGGCCTGGTGGGCTACAGTCTGTGGGGTTGCAGGGAGTTGGACATAACCAAGCAACTAACAGACACATACACAGACTTCCTCAGCCATCAGCTGCTCCCTTGCTCGGCTCTGTGGACCCCGACCAGCTGCACACGGTGAATCCGAGCACTTGGCCTCACGTGCTGGCCTTTCCCGTTCGTGCCGCCCCAGAGATGCTCTGGTACTCCTGAGGCATCATCAGTGGTCCCTTGCACAGAGCTATCAGATGCCCTTGACATCGGCCAGGCCAGGCATTGGCATCCCCAGCTCCCCTTCTTTGTCCCCGGCTCCTGATCCTTGAAGGGCTGGCAACATGGGCCCATGGGCCGACATGAAGTACCACCCAGCACAGAGCCCTCCAGACAGGCTTGGCTTTCTGGGGATCCTAGACCTTGACACCCGCTCCTAGACTCCCAGATCCTTGGAGAGAGATACCCTATTTCCATTTTTCATCTCTCTTCAGGTCGCAAATAGAGTTACTCTCCTGAGGGTTAACAGAAGCTATCACAATTTTTTTTGGTTAAATAGTGAACTAATGGCCATAAGAAACGCATCAGTTGCTTTTAAAAAGGCCTAGATATGAGCTAGGTCGCTGCTGGTTCTCAGGTAGGAAATGAGCTAGGAGCAACGCAGCCATGGGAGAACAGTGGGATTTAGAGAGGCTGATCGAGAAAACGAATCTGCTGAAAGCCCAGCATCAAATAAAAGCAAGTTCTCAATGAATCTTGGTGGACTACCCAAAGCCCCAAACTCAAATCGCTTTGTGTTTGTCTCTTTTTTCCAAGCTCGTCAGTCTTAGCGGTTTTCATGTCTGGAAACTTTCCCAGACTTGCTGTTTTGTACCCTTCTCTGTAGAAACTACTGTCTCCTCTACCCAGAAATTTGCTTCTTATTGGGAACAGGCTGAATCCCAAATCAGATGTCAGAGGGCCCTAAGCTGCATCATGGCCTGGGTCGAGGCTATGTTAGCCTGAAATGCATACAGCCAGGAGAGAGGGCAAAAGACACAGAGAATGAATCTTTCAGACCCAATTTCACTGGTAAGATCATAAATGCAATGCTAGCTGTATTTAAGAAACTCTGAGGAATAAAAAGGCAAATCTTAATTAGTAGCTGCCTCACACCAAGCAGGAGTCACGTGGATAGTCTGAGAGAAAATGGAAATCCTCTTTTTAGAAAGAAAATAATTATTTCATATTCCAAACTGTAAAAATCAAAGCAAAGCCAACCAACAAACAAAAACTCCATTCTGCAGGCTGACACGCTTGAGTGCAGAAGTGATGTCACTGCAGTAAATAAAATGACACTTGTCAGAGAAGGCCTTGCATTGCTCAAAACCTTCCTCTAATTTCCGCTTTGTCTACTATTAGCTTATCCCTCTGCTGCCAATGCAGGAGACGCAAGAGATGAAGGCTCGATCCCTGGGTCAGGAAGATCCTGTGGAGGAAGAAACGGCAACCCACTCCAGCGTTACTGCCTGGAAAATTCCATGGGCGGAGAAGCCTGGGAGGCTGCCATTCATGGGGTTGCAGAGAGCCGGACACAGCAGGGCATGGGCTCGAAACACTCCTTTTCCTCTAAGGTTCTAACATTCCCTAGAGGCTTGTGGTTATTCCATCCTTCTAAAGGATACATGTGGGATGTTTTTAAGGACTCTTTTTCTCTTTTCCTGGACTATTTTTCTTTACAAATACATTTTCATCAGTATCTGCCAACTGGCTAACGACCTAAACAGGACTAGGATCTCTGCTTGATGCACTGAGCAATAATCATGGTCCTTCNCGTCTATGGGGTCGCACAGAGTCGACACAACTGAAGCGACTTAGCAGCAGCAGCAGCTACATTTATGAACATGAGTATCTCCATCTTGAGTCGAATGAGAGCAATCAGGTAGTAAATAAATGTTTACTGTATTCTTTAGTCCACAACAACTCTGACTCCTTTATTTTTTTGGGGTCTGTGTTACTGGGGTTTATGTTAACTTCTCAACTTTAGTTTCCATGATTTCTGGTAGCAAAGCCCCGTATTTCCCTTCAGAAGCTGTCCTCATACAACTTTGAATCATTTAGTTTGGGTAGGGATGTCCTCTGGGGATCTGGCATCAGACTGACTTAGGGCTACCATTTGCTTCCTTTCTCCACCATAGAATAGAAATATAATTCAAGCAGAATCTATGAGACACTGATAAAACATAAGCAGACATTTTCTGGGGCTTCTAAGAGAAATCATTATCCTACTCTGGATTGTGTGAGAAGAGGTTATGAGCTCTTGAATGGTTCTTGCTTCTTTGCTAACAAGATGGGTACATTTGGAATTGCTAGGGTACTGACACAGTAGAGTCTGAGGGTTAAACCAATACCACAGAAAGCATATGCAGAAGAATGGAATCAGGTATTGGTGATGATAATTTGCCTGCTGGATCAAAGCTACTTCTCTTGGGAAATTCAAGCTCATTTCAATTACATAAGGCACTAAATTATCATTAGGTTTTAAGGCAGCTTTATTGATTTAATTTACATATCATAAAATTTATCCTTAAATGTTTAAAAAATAATTTAAGCAGTTAAATTGTTCTAAAATGCTATACAATGCAATGGTTTGTGGTATGTTTACAGAGTCGTACAACTTTTGCCACAATCAATTTAAGGATATTTTCATCACTTCAGAAACGAACTCCATTTGAGCAGTTACTCTCCATTTTCCCTCAGTTTCCCCTCTGAATCCCCCACCCTGCTGCCTCCCAGCCCTAGGCCGCCACAACCACTAAACACGTTGTCTTGGTACATTTACCTCTTTTAGACATTCTGTATAAATATGAATGTGTTGTCTTTTGCAACTGGCTTCTTTTATGAAAAGTAATGTTTTCAGGGTTCATCCATGTTGTAGTATGTGTCGTGAATTGCTCCTTTTATTTATTTTTGGCTGCACCAGGTGCTCCTTGCTGCATGCGGGCGTCCTCTAATCTGGTGAACAGGGCTACTCATTGCAGTGGCTTCTCTTGTTGCAGAGCACGGCTCTAGGTTGTGGTGCAAGCCTTAGGTGCTCTTGGCCTGTGGAATCTTCCTGGACCGGAGATTGAGCCTGTGTCTCCTGCATTGGCAGGTGAATTCTTATCCACTGCACCACCAGGGAAGTCCAACTTTGCTCTTTTATATTGTTCAGTAATATTCCATTGTGTGGATATACCACTTATCTACATGTTGAGATACATTTGGATAGTTTCTGCTTTTGGTTATTAATGCATAATGATACTTGAATGTTAGTGTATAAGTTTTTGTTTTGGATTAAGTTTTCATTTCTGTAGTGTATATATCTTGGAGTGAAATGGCTGGATCATGTAGTAACCCTAGATTTACCATTTTGAGAAACTGCCATTTTCTTTTCCAAAGTGGCTGCATCATTTTACATTCTCATTATCAGTGAGAGTGTTCTAGTTTTTCCATTTCTTTGCCATATTATTGTCTGACTTTTGAGAATCATCATCCTCGTGAGTGTGATATGGTATCTCACTGTGGTTTGGTTTTCATTCCCCTAATGAGTAAAGAGGTTAAGCACTTCTCCTGAGCCTTGTTGGCTACTTGTATACCTTTTTTGGACTTCAGTTATCTAGTCGGTTTGAGTTAGATTTTTCTTTCTAGGGTAACATAGAGTCCTATCTGATTCAAAGAGGTATATTTCACTTCTCTCTCTCAGTTATCTTCTAATACAGTTTAAATATAACAAAGAAATATAAAAGCAATAAGTAGGATTCTGAATTTTCATAGGAGCAAACCTATGCAACCATTACCTTCAGTTCAGTTCAGTTCAGTTGCTAAGTGGTGTCTGACTCTTTGTGACACCATGGACTACAGCACGCCAGGCCTCCCTGTCCATCACCAACTCCCAGAGTGTATTCAAACTCATGTTCATTGAGTTGGTAATGCCATCCAACCATCTCATCCTCTGTTGTCCTCTTCTCCTCCCACCTTCAATCCTTTGCAGCATCAGAGTCTTTTCACATGAGTCAGTTCTTCCCATCAGGTGGCCAAAGTATTGGAGTTTCAGCTTCAACATCAGTCCTTCCAATGAACACCAAGGACTGATCTCCTTTAGGATGGACTGGTTGAATCCCCTTGCAGTCCAAGGGACTCTCAAGAGTCTTCTCCAACACCACAGTTCAAAAGCATCACTTCTTCAGTGCTCAGCTTTCTTTATAGTCCAATTCTCACATCCATACCTGACCACTGGAAAAACCATAGCCTTGACTAGATGGACCTTTATTGACAAAGTAATGTCTCTGCTTTTTAATATGCTGTCAAGGTTGGTCATAACTTTCCTTCCAAGGAGTAAGCATCTTTTAATTTTATGGCTACAGTCACCATCTGCAGGAATTTTGGAGCCCCCCAAAATAAAGTCAGCTACTGTTTCCACTGTTTCTCCATCTATTGGCCATGAAGTTATGGGACCAGATGCCATGATCTTAGTTCTCTGAATGTTGAGTTTTAAGCCAACTTTTTCACTCTCCTCTTTCATTTTGATCAAGAGGCTCTTTAGTTCTTCACTTTCTGCCATAAGGGTGGTGTCATCTGCATATCTAAGGTTATTATATTTCTCTTGAGAATCTTGATTCCAGCTTGTGCTTATCCAGCCCTGCATTTCTTACGATGTACTCTGCATATAAGTTAAATAAGCGTGGTGACAATATACAGCCTTGATGCACTCCTTTCCAGATTTGGAACCAGTCTGTTGTTCCATGTCCAGTTCTAATTATTGCTTCCTGACTTGCATACAGATTTCTCAAGTGGCAGGTCAGGTGGTCTGGTATTTCCATCTCTTTAAGAATTTTCCACAGCATGTTGTGATCCACACAGTCAAAGGTTTCCATGTAGTCAATGAAGCAGAAGTAAATGCTTTTCTGGAACTCCCTTCCTTTTTTGATGATCCAATGGATGTTGGCAATTTGATCTCTAGTTCCTTTGCCTTTTCTAAATCCAGCTTGAACATCTGGAAGTTCACAGTTCATGTACTATTGAAGCCTGACTTGGAGAATTTTGAGCATTACTATACTAGCGTGTGAGATGAGTGCAATTGTGCAGTGGTGAGCATTCTTTGGCATTGCCTTTCTTTGGGATTGGAATGAAAACTGACCTTTTCCAGTCCTGTGGCCACTGCTGAGTTTTCCAAATTTGCTGGCATATTGAGTGCAGCACTTTCCCAGCAGCATCTTTTAGGATTTGAAATANGCAGTGTTGAGCATTCTTTGGCATTGCCTTTCTTTGGGATTGGAATGAAAACTGACCTTTTCCAGTCCTGTGGCCACTGCTGAGTTTTCCAAATTTGCTGGCATATTGAGTGCAGCACTTTCCCAGCAGCATCTTTTAGGATTTGAAATAGCTCAACTGGAATTCCATCACCTCCACTAGCTTTGGTCATAGTGATGCTTCCTAGAGCCCACTTGACTTTGCTTTCCTGGATGTCTGGCTCTAGGTGAGTGATCACACCATCGTGGTTATATGGGTCATGAATATCTTTTTTGTATGGTTCTTCTGTGTATTCTTGCCACCCCTTCTTAATATCTTCTGCTTCTGTTAGGTCCATACCGTTTCTGTCCTTTCTTGTGCCCATCTTTGCATGAAATTTTCTATCTCTATCTATCTATCTCTAATTTTCTTGTCGAGATCTCTAGTCTTTCCCATTCTATTGTTTTCCTCTTATTTCTTTGCATTGATCACTGAGGAAGGCTTTCTTATCTTTCCTTGCTGTTCTTTGGAACTGTGCATTCAAATGGGTATATCTTTCCTTTTCTCTTTTGCCTTTCGCTTCTCTTCTTTTCACAGCTATTTGTAAGCTATTGTAACCATTACCTTGGTTAAGAAATAAAACATTGCTGGTACCATAGAAAGTGGCTTCATACTGCTAGTTATTCTGCCTCTAAACTTTTAACACCTTAGCTAAGTTTTGCCTATTTTTAAACTTTATATAAATGGAACCATACAGTGTATACTCTTTTGTGCCTTAATTGTTTCCTTCAAACTGTGTCTATAAAATCCATACAGGCTGTTGTGCTTAGCAGTAGTTTATTGCATTCATATTGCAGTACAATATTCCACTGAATGAATATGCCATACTTTATCCATTCCATTGTTAATGGACATTTCAGTTGCTCTTAGTTTTTCAATATTAGAAATAATAGTGTTATGAACATTTGCATACATGTGTTTTAGAATACTTCCAGTATCATACAGACTTTTCAGTCTATCTACTAGAAGCTTTATTGTCTAAACTTTCACTACAGTTCTCCTGCAGTTTTGCACATATTCAGTAGATTTATTCCTGGGTATTTGATTTTCATTGGTGATACTATAAATCCTCTAGAAAGGTTTTACTTTTGCTACTAGCATGTAGTTAGGATAGGAAAGCTTATCTTATTCTGATTTGGCACTGATCTAAACCAGATCTGAGCTTCATTCCTTTTGATGGTTAGGTGTCTCCTGTTACCCTTATGCAGAAGACTGTATGTATCCCTCCAAAATTAATATGTTGAAATCCTGACCCCAATGTCATAGTGTCTGGAGGTGGGGCTTTTGGGAGGTAATTCGGTCATGTAGGTGGAGCCTTAATAAATGAAATTCATGCCCTTATAAGAAGAGGCCACAGAGCTAGCTAACTCTCTCTCTGCCAGGGGGCAGAATCTTCAGCGAGAAGCTGTCCTTGCTGGCACCCTGATCTTGGACTTCCAGCCTCCAGAAATGAGAGAAATAGATGCTTGTTGTTTACTTCACATAGTAAATGACAATATGTTACAGTAGCCTAAACCAAGACATTTTACTCCTGGGATATTAGCCTTCAGAAATCCCAAATGAAAGCTTCAGTGTTTTCCAAGAACCCTCCTCTTCTTTAGTAGGCCCTGAGAAATTGTTGACTTCCCTCTTCACTGATGATGCTGAAAGCCCTGCCCAACTCCTCTGCCTGTTAGCCATGGCTTCCTGGTTAGCTTCTCATATACTGTTGATGGGTCAGCAAACGCAGCAAGGGGAAAAGTGGTGCCTAGCATCAGACTCATTTCTTAGCGGTTGCCCTTTCTCAAAGAGGTCTTAGACTCTTTAAGTTTTGGCTACCCTGGTAGCACTTGACTCCTTCAAAGAGATTAAAAAATATTTTACACAGCCATTAAAAAATTTTAGTTTATAATTGCTGGAAAATTGCTTTAAAATTTTGTGCTGGTTTCTGCCATACAACAACGTGAATCAGTCTAGATACTCCTTCCTTGTGAATCTTCCTGCCCTCCACTGTCCCAACCCTCTAGGTCATCACAGAGCACCAGGCTGGGCTCCCTGTGTTACTTAGCAACTTCCCAGCCTCCCTGCCCTCCACTGTTCCAACCCTCTACGTCATCACAGAGCACCAGGCTGGGCTCCCTGTGTTACTTAGCAACTTCCCAGCCTCCCTGCCCTCCACCGTCCCAACCCTCTAGGTCATCACAGAGCACCAGGCTGGGCTCCCTGTGTTACTTAGCAACTTCCCACTAACTGTTTTGCAAATGCTAATGTGTATATGTCAATGCTACTTTCTCAATTTGTTCCACCCTCACTTTCCCCCACTGTGTCTACAAGTCTGTGCTCTACCAGATTCACCAGTACCATTTTTCCAGATTCCACACATATATGTGTTAATATGATACTTGTTTTTTCTTTCTGACTTCACTCTATATAAGAGACTCTAGTTTCATTCACCTCAGTACAACTGACTCAAATTCTTCCCTTTTTATGGCCAAGTAGTATTCCATTGTGTAAATGTACCACAGCTTCTTTATCTGTTCACCTGTTAATGAACATCTAAGCTGCTTCCATGTCCTAGCTATTGTAAATATTGTACACAACCTTTAAAAAATTGACCTTTAAAACTTGGTAGATTTTCTGGAGGGGAGTATGTCTTTCTTTCCCTGGAATCTATACATAATTTTTCTCAATTTGCTAGTTTTTTTTTTTCCTCCCAAGTGATTGTAGGATAGAATTAATTTACATTTCAGGGAACTTTAACTGGTCAGAAATGTTTTCTTATTTGCTAAGTAATACTTTGATCTTACCTTTAGAGTTCTTAGGAATGAGAGCATATGTATGTGTATCAACTTACTATAGGTTTATTTAAATTTAAAATCTCCTTTCCCTATGAAAACAGTGTATACTTGGGTTTCTATAAAAGCCTGATATTTAATTATTAGAGTCTAAGTGAAATATTGCATATTTTTTACTTCAAAATAAGAATATCCTGCACATCAACTACATCTTACTAGTTTAAAAGTGCTTTTATTGTAAAATATACATACAAAACCAGAGAGAATGTATCACATATATGTACAGTTTATAAAAAAAAAATAATAGAAAGATGAGGCACTTCCCTGGCAGTCCAGTGGTTAAGACTCTGTGTTTCCAATGCAGTGGATACAAGTTTGATCCTTGGTCATGGAACTAAGATCCCACTTGCTGAACAACCAAAACCAACCCACCACCCATGAATCAACAGTACAGCTTAAAGATACATAAGCTCCCCTCCTCTTTGACATATTCACCCAGTCCACTCTCACACCATCCTTTTCAAAAGATCTCTCTGTGAATTAGGAATGGGTGGGAATCTCCTTCACATGATCAAGAGCTTCTAAAAATCCTTCAGCTAACAGCATAGCTGAATGCCCTTCCCCTAAGATAGGGAACAGTAAAAGGATATCCATTAGTCTCCACTTGTATTCAGCACTTTGCTGGAGCTTTTAGCAAATGTGGAAAGAGAAAAGGCACACAGGTTACAAAGGAAGAAGTCAAACTGTCATTATTTATGGAAAACTTGGATTGTGTATGTAAATTCTAAGGCATTTATGAAGAAACTACCAGAAGAGGTTATACATGGATGCAATATACATGCTAAATATGTAGGAAACTATAGTGTTTTTTTAAAAAAATCTTAATTTTATTGTAGTTGGTTTACTATGTTGTGTTAGTTTCAGATGTACAGCAAAGTGATTCAGTTACACACATATATCTATTCATTCTTGCTAAGATTCTTTTCTCATATAGCTTATCCCAGAATATTGGGTAGAATTTCTTGTGCTCTACAGTAGGTTTCTGCTGGTCATCTCTCATATGTAGTAGTGTGTGTATGTTCATTCCAAGCTCCTGATTTATCCCTCCCCTCACACTCACATTTCCCCTTGGGTAACCATAAGTTTGTTTTCAATGTCCATAAGCCTGCTTCTGTTTTATAAAGAAGTTCATTAAAAAAATTTAATATAAATTTATTTAGTTTAATTGGAGGTTAATTACAATATTGTATTGGTTTTGCCATACATCAACATGAATCTGCCACAGGTATACACGTGTTCCCCATCATGAACCCCCCTCCCTCCTCCCTCCCTGTGTTTATCTTTAAAAAAAAATTAGATTTCACATGCGTGATATCATATTTGTCTATCTCTGACTGACTGACTTCACTTAGTAAAGAACTACTATATGACCCAGCAATCCCAATCCTAGGCATTTATCTGGAGAAAACTATAATTGGAAAAGGCACATGAACCCTTATGTTCATAGAGCACTATTTACAATAGCCAAAACATGGAAGCAACCTAAATGTCCATCAACAGAGGAATGGATAAAGAAGTTCTACATATATACAATGGAATATTACTCATCCATTAAGAATAATAAAATAAAGCCATTTGCAGCAATATGGATGGACCTAAAGATTATCACAGTATTGTCTAACGTGACTTTTGCATCCCAGATGAGGACCTTGGGGTCTTGCCTTTGCAGGGCTGCAAGCAGAAGCATGCCTGGCTCCCCAGGCTGGAGAGCTCCCTGGAGAAGGCAGTGTCTAGAGCCCTGACTTAAGCGTGAGGCCTGGCGGTGGAGCATCGTCTGTGGGCGTTATTCACAAGGAAGACCTTGGGGCACTTGTGTTTGTGCTGCTCAGGGGTCTGTCCCCACCTTAGCATTTGCCAGTCTGCAGCCAGCCCTGGCCACCAGCTTTCTCTGGTCATTGCATGGTTCTGGGCACCCCTGGGACTTGATCATCCCTCAAGTCGGCCCCCATCTTCGCAGGAGATGTGTTGTTCCAGCATCCTGGCTCTGGCCAGGGACCTGGCTTCCAGGGACCTGGAGGAAAGGGCTGGAGGATACACAGGCATTGATTTCCAAAGCCGCCACTGGGGCCTGCAGGTGCCTGGGCAGGGCCGGCTGGGTGGCCCGTGAGTCTCGGCAGTCTTGATGAGTCTCCCGGAGTGCAGGGGCCCAAACACCCGTGTCAAAGTTCCACGAGGGAGCAGATGGCGGTTGGGCCGCCCTTTGCCCGTTGGCTCCCTTGGCTGCCTGCCCTTTCTCTGACTCGGGTTCCAACGGCCCTTTCTCTGACTCGGGTTCCAACGGAGCGTCTCGAGCATATTGCACGTGGGTCTCCTGCCTCGCCCCGAGGAGTCCGTAGCCAGGCGACCTATCCTGGCTTAGGCTCCACTCCGAGGGGCACACAAACTGCTCTTCTCTGGCAACGGCCTCCGAGAACCTTGCCTGTGCTTGCCCATTGCCCGTTAGTTCATCCCGCCTCTGTGCGCTCCATCTCTCCCTACAAGATCACTCCGCGGCCACGTCTCCCCTCCTCCTCTTGGGCAGTTCTGTGTGGATCCTATGCTTTTACTCATTTGGTGGTAGTTAGAGCTCCCGGAAAAGATGGTGTCCCATCATACAGGCTCAGTACTTGCCCCCCAGGCTCCTCTCTGCGTCCTCAAAGAGGACCACTCACATGTGACCACTCAGAAGAAGCTAATACTGTCTGCTCGCATCTCTGAGAATTCTCCCGGTAGGGGTCCTCCAGGGAGCAAATGGACCCGCTGCCACTGGCCACAAGAACTGTTACTTGTCTTTATGAGGCCAGTGCCGTCCAGTCATCTTCCGGATCCTTGCCCAAAGGATACTGAGCTGAGGGCCCCAGGAGCGTGCAGGGAAGGCCCAGGAAGGAGAACGGACAACTGGTGATCAAAGGCAGGATGTTCAGCAAAAAGGCCCCACACAGAGTATACCGTCAGTATCTATGCCTCTGGAAGCCACTGGGGTGCCAGTTCCTTAAAGTGCAGTCCAAGGTTTCTGAAGGGAAACCTCCAGTCCAAGTCCCAGGAGATTAAGAAAAACCTCTTGTCCTCTAAGAGGTGCTTCAGCCATGGCCCGTGCCATGAGCTGTTCACAGCGCCCTCTGTTAGAGGTGTCCCACCCCTCGGAGGAGTGAGCTGGTGGAGCAGTGCTTTGTGGTCCAGCCTCTTTCTACTGCTGCTTCCCAAGAAACTGTCAAAGGCAGTGCTTGATGAAGGCCTAGGCTCAGTTCTCTATCTCACTGAAGACCACAGGGACAGAGGCTTTCAATCCTGTCCAGCAGGATTTCTCTGCCATATCTGCCAGTTGTAAAGTCTGGAAGTGGGATATTTCAGTGCCACTGCTGTGTCCCGGCTCCTGGTGTGGGATGGAAGAGGGTTGCCCTTCCCTCCCCCGCTTCCTTGTACAGTTATTGCTGAAGACCTGGGTTTGGAGAAGACAGCTGAGTGTCAGTGGTTTAATAAGGCTTCAAAGGATAGAACTGAAACCACTCATTTTGTTCTTATCTACTTTCACCTTGCAGATCCAGGTTTCTAAAACATTACCAGTTCTTGAACTGGCTGACCTACCAGGTCCCCAGTCCTGTGTGCCCCTCTGCCTTCTCTCACGCCAGAGATTGATTATGAAATGAGATGTGCGGTTCCTAATTCTTCTTATGCTGTTCATGCTGACTCTCCTTTTAGGGTCAGGCTCATTTGGGGGGTTTTCAGTAAGTAGAGAATGAAGGCCCTTGCATTCGCATCACTCAGTCATAGCATCTTCTAGTTTGACCTCCCACACCTCCTAACACCTCAGTCCTCTTCTTCAATCTGTGTCCTATAGAATGAAGTCACCTACACCTATGTGTATGGATTCTCCTTTTTTAATACTGACCCCTCCTCCAGTCGCCTCTGCCAGTTCTGAGTTGTTATTTGCCAGCAATCACTGTCTCTAGAGCTGTCTCCAGTCCTGTGATCAGCACCTCTGCAAACTGCATTGAGACCTGCCTTTGACTCTGAAGAAATTGATATGGTTACTTCACCCCCTCCCCAGGAGGTCATCTCTAGTCTCCTGTCTCCAGCGACAACATCTTCCCATTTTCCATGGAGCTCCTTGGTTCTGAAAGCATGCCACCTAGTGATAACATTGCCTCTGGCCCAGTTTCCACCAGCTTGCCTGCATAGTTGGTCAACAGCCCACAGGCAACTTTCCAGGAACCACCCCTCAGCCCTCATTTGGAGTTCCATCCCAAATGGACTACAGCCTGGAGTGACCAGTGGTAGCTCTTAAAAACCAGGCAGCCCCAGTACAAGCTACTAATTTAACCTCTGACACACCCCAGCCATCCAGTAGTGTCACAACTCAGCCAGGTTTCTGGGTTTGACGTCTGCATTTTCCACCTTTGGCATCCCTGTCTGTACCCAACCTGCCTTAGGAGACACCCCTGGCATTTTCCCCATTGGCACAGCCACTACCTCTGGCTTTAGAGCTGATCCCAGCATGGCCAGCACCAAGAACAGCAGCTCACTGTTTGCTAACACTATTGAAGACACATTTGCTTTTCTGGGATCTGCAGCCCTATGGGCAGAAGTGGCAGCTTTGGGATGAGTGTAGATGCCCCGGCCCCAGCTCCGTTCTGGAGCACTCAGCTTTGGTGCAGGACCAAGTGGAAACTAGTCCTCTAAACTGGGGACACTTAGACCTGAGCAGCAGTGTCCTACTGCCTTATAGGACTCTACTTGCCGAATGGAGTCCACTTCTACAGAGAGCAGATCTGCCCTGGCAGATACTTTCCTTCCTGCCTATCATCAGAGCACACGGGGCTGGCCTGGCAAAGGCACTTCTCTGACTATTGGAAGAGTCAGCAGCACTGAGAAGAAAAGAGTGCCGGCTAACACTGTTTCTCCTAGCGATCAGATCAGCTGGCATCCTTCATGCCAAAGCACATCTGTTGTAGTGAAAGGAACGAGCACCATGCTTCGGTTGGGCAGTCCTCCTCTTACTGCCTCTGGCAGAGCTCCTTAGGGTCCCTCTGGCCACGGTACATATGCCTGGAGGATCAGCAGCACCCTTGTGCCTGGAGGTGCAGAGGACCTGAGGCACAGCTGGCCAGAGTTCACCCTAGACATTGTGGCAGCCAGTGCCGTTTCTATGCTTGTAGGCCCTTATGCTCCCGCCTACAGCTAGAGCACCTGGGGTCCATATGGTACAATGGAAGAAGACATCACCAGACTTGTGCTTGGGGACCTTCCCACCATCATTCTGAGCTCCCGGAGTGCTCATGGTCAAAGCACTTTTAGTACAGTCAGAGGAACAATGCCCTCGTAGATTTTCAGGGAGACATTTCTACTTCTGCCTTCAGTGAGAATACCTGGTCATCCAGCCTTGGTACCCTCCTTGACTTCTGGTGGCAGCACTACGGAGAAAACACTTGTGTTTGGAGGCACTTTTGTTCCTCCCTTTGGTCAGAGTAGTTTCAACTCTGGTGTGGCCACAGCAAACTTTGGCTTTGCCTTTGGGGCATCTTTGTTACTTGTGGAAAACAGAAGTATAGGATCACCAACCCTTTATTTCTCTTAGTGCAAGATGCAGATCTCAGCAGTTGAGAAGCAAAAGCTTCTATGAATGGGACTTGCTGTGCTGCGAAGAGTCTCATTTCCTTGTAGTTGTGTCAAACAAACTTAACCTTTCTCTGTCTTCCTACTGCAAGCCAAAGGTCCCATACCTCAGGGTACGTGTGTGTGTGTCAGGACAGATAAAGCTGGTCAAAAGTCAACAATCAGGACCTGATAAGTCCCACCGTTGAGAGTTGAAGAGAGCTCTGTATATATCAACTAACCCCTTCCTGCCTTTGACCATTAATCCTAGTTAATCCAAGTTCCAGATCAATTTCTGTCTCATTTTGGAACTGGCAGGATACCCTTCTCCTGCCTATAGCTGCCCCTGTTTCCTTACTTGTTGCCTCAGTGGGCCTTTATCTTTTCTGGCCCCTGAGTATATATATAAAGCCTTGTTCTCGCTAATTCATCTGCTGCTCATGTGTCCTTACTCCTTGACTCAACTTTGGAGGAAGAGTTGGTGTGTGAATACTGATGTGTTTGGTCAAACTCAACCATGCAGAATCTTCTGTAGCCCAGTGAATAGGGAGTGGATGTTCCCATATTTGATGACTTCAGATGTTGACATCTGTAGTCTCTGTGCTTCTAGTATAACAGATAGACTGTTAACTAGCATAACAGCTAGTCTCTGTGCTTCAAGTCTAACCAGGAGAAGAGATCCAGAGGACAGAGACACAGACAGGTGTCTGCCCCTTGCCTCCTCTCTCTGGGCTTCTGTCCTACTATCTAACCTTGCTGTAGGCAAGACTATTGCTGATATGTATTCAGAAACCACATTTTAATTTTAGTCATTTAAAATTATTTTAAAATATATATATTAAAAATATATTTATTCAATATATTTTTGGTATGTTTTCCTTTAACTTGGGGTTAGGCCAGTTATCACACACGAGCACTAACCAGAGAGGATGGACTTGGCATCTGGGCTCGTGGACCTGTGGGAGTAAAGGCTGGAAGAACTTACACCTGCTCTGTAATAATTGAAACTATAAATATATTGCATATTACAGTTGTTATACTGCTTGAAAAATCAGAACATGTCATCTTTTTAGAGGAGTAACTAGATGGGGCCTATTTGTGAAAATAATTTTGGTTCTTGCCTGTACCACGAAAATATCAAATTGTAAGAATTACCTCTTCCCCCAAATCTGGCTGACTTTGGAGTCCTGCTGTCTCCACTAGACTTAATTGCTGACAATGCAGTCTTTTCTAAGGCATTCACAACAGGAGAACCTAACTTATTATGGGAGAAGCAAAGTACAAGCACTTTCCCTAGAAATATCCATATTATTTTATTAGGCATTTATTCAGTTATTACTTTACACCAGATATGTGCTAGACCCTAGTGATAGAGAGTTAAAAGAGGTATATTTCCCCAGAGGAGTTTACAATTCAGTGGGGGAAGACAGATGAATGGACCAAAAATTATAATTGGAAGGGTAAGTGCTAGGGTAATTGGAGCAGGTAAAAGAACATAAAGCTAAGTCTGGAGTAGAAAAAAAATCTGAGTTGCTCCTTAAAGAGAAAAGAGGAAATAGCTAGGTGGAGAAAGGTTATTTTCAGATCAAGGAAATAGTATTTGAAAAGTCTATGAATAAAGTGAGCTCATGAATCACTGGGGCACCAGGCAGGAGTCCAGTGTGGCTGGTGACTGAATCCAGGGGTGGGACACACTGCTGTAGGATTCAGGAGGGACAGATAATGGATAACTTAAGTACCATGATGAGCCATTTGCCTGTTATCTTTCACAGTCATGAAAGGATAGTGAGCAAATAAGGGACAAGATTATAGGCAGACACTTCTCAAGTGGTCCAGTGGCTAGGACTCTGTTCTCTCAGTGCGGGGGGTATGGCTTGATCCCTGGTTGGGGGAACTAAGACTTCACATGCCGCATGGCATGGCTAAAAGGGGGAAAAAAAAAAAATATTGTATTGGTTTTGCCATACATCAACATGAATCTGCCACAGGTATACACGTGTTCCCCATCATGAACCCCCCTCCCTCCTCCCTCCCTGTGTTTATCTTTAAAAAAAAATTAGATTTCACATGCGTGATATCATATTTGTCTATCTCTGACTGACTGACTTCACTTAGTAAAGAACTACTATATGACCCAGCAATCCCAATCCTAGGCATTTATCTGGAGAAAACTATAATTGGAAAAGGCACATGAACCCTTATGTTCATAGAGCACTATTTACAATAGCCAAAACATGGAAGCAACCTAAATGTCCATCAACAGAGGAATGGATAAAGAAGTTCTACATATATACAATGGAATATTACTCATCCATTAAGAATAATAAAATAAAGCCATTTGCAGCAATATGGATGGACCTAAAGATTATCACAGTATTGTCTAACGTGACTTTTGCATCCCAGATGAGGACCTTGGGGTCTTGCCTTTGCAGGGCTGCAAGCAGAAGCATGCCTGGCTCCCCAGGCTGGAGAGCTCCCTGGAGAAGGCAGTGTCTAGAGCCCTGACTTAAGCGTGAGGCCTGGCGGTGGAGCATCGTCTGTGGGCGTTATTCACAAGGAAGACCTTGGGGCACTTGTGTTTGTGCTGCTCAGGGGTCTGTCCCCACCTTAGCATTTGCCAGTCTGCAGCCAGCCCTGGCCACCAGCTTTCTCTGGTCATTGCATGGTTCTGGGCACCCCTGGGACTTGATCATCCCTCAAGTCGGCCCCCATCTTCGCAGGAGATGTGTTGTTCCAGCATCCTGGCTCTGGCCAGGGACCTGGCTTCCAGGGACCTGGAGGAAAGGGCTGGAGGATACACAGGCATTGATTTCCAAAGCCGCCACTGGGGCCTGCAGGTGCCTGGGCAGGGCCGGCTGGGTGGCCCATGAGTCTCGGCAGTCTTGATGAGTCTCCCGGAGTGCAGGGGCCCAAACACCCGTGTCAAAGTTCCACGAGGGAGCAGATGGCGGTTGGGCCGCCCTTTGCCCGTTGGCTCCCTTGGCTGCCTGCCCTTTCTCTGACTCGGGTTCCAACGGCCCTTTCTCTGACTCGGGTTCCAACGGAGCGTCTCGAGCATATTGCACGTGGGTCTCCTGCCTCGCCCCGAGGAGTCCGTAGCCAGGCGACCTATCCTGGCTTAGGCTCCACTCCGAGGGGCACACAAACTGCTCTTCTCTGGCAACGGCCTCCGAGAACCTTGCCTGTGCTTGCCCATTGCCCGTTAGTTCATCCCGCCTCTGTGCGCCCATCTCTCCCTACAAGATCACTCCGCGGCCACGTCTCCCCTCCTCCTCTTGGGCAGTTCTGTGTGGATCCTATGCTTTTACTCATTTGGTGGTAGTTAGAGCTCCCGGAAAAGATGGTGTCCCATCATACAGGCTCAGTACTTGCCCCCCAGGCTCCTCTCTGTGTCCTCAAAGAGGACCACTCACATGTGACCACTCAGAAGAAGCTAATACTGTCTGCTCGCATCTCTGAGAATTCTCCCGGTAGGGGTCCTCCAGGGAGCAAATGGACCCGCTGCCATTGGCCACAAGAACTGTTACTTGTCTTTATGAGGCCAGTGCCGTCCAGTCATCTTCCGGATCCTTGCCCAAAGGATACTGAGCTGAGGGCCCCAGGAGCGTGCAGGGAAGGCCCAGGAAGGAGAACGGACAACTGGTGATCAAAGGCAGGATGTTCAGCAAAAAGGCCCCACACAGAGTATACCGTCAGTATCTATGCCTCTGGAAGCCACTGGGGTGCCAGTTCCTTAAAGTGCGGTCCAAGGTTTCTGAAGGGAAACCTCCAGTCCAAGTCCCAGGAGATTAAGAAAAACCTCTTGTCCTCTAAGAGGTGCTTCAGCCATGGCCCGTGCCATGAGCTGTTCACAGCGCCCTCTGTTAGAGGTGTCCCACCCCTCGGAGGAGTGAGCTGGTGGAGCAGTGCTTTGTGGTCCAGCCTCTTTCTACTGCTGCTTCCCAAGAAACTGTCAAAGGCAGTGCTTGATGAAGGCCTAGGCTCAGTTCTCTATCTCACTGAAGACCACAGGGACAGAGGCTTTCAATCCTGTCCAGCAGGATTTCTCTGCCATATCTGCCAGTTGTAAAGTCTGGAAGTGGGATATTTCAGTGCCACTGCTGTGTCCCGGCTCCTGGTGTGGGATGGAAGAGGGTTGCCCTTCCCTCCCCCGCTTCCTTGTACAGTTATTGCTGAAGACCTGGGTTTGGAGAAGACAGCTGAGTGTCAGTGGTTTAATAAGGCTTCAAAGGATAGAACTGAAACCACTCATTTTGTTCTTATCTACTTTCACCTTGCAGATCCAGGTTTCTAAAACATTACCAGTTCTTGAACTGGCTGACCTACCAGGTCCCCAGTCCTGTGTGCCCCTCTGCCTTCTCTCACGCCAGAGATTGATTATGAAATGAGATGTGTGGTTCCTAATTCTTCTTATGCTGTTCATGCTGACTCTCCTTTTAGGGTCAGGCTCATTTGGGGGGTTTTCAGTAAGTAGAGAATGAAGGCCCTTGCATTCGCATCACTCAGTCATAGCATCTTCTAGTTTGACCTCCCACACCTCCTAACACCTCAGTCCTCTTCTTCAATCTGTGTCCTATAGAATGAAGTCACCTACACCTATGTGTATGGATTCTCCTTTTTTAATACTGACCCCTCCTCCAGTCGCCTCTGCCAGTTCTGAGTTGTTATTTGCCAGCAATCACTGTCTCTAGAGCTGTCTCCAGTCCTGTGATCAGCACCTCTGCAAACTGCATTGAGACCTGCCTTTGACTCTGAAGAAATTGATATGGTTACTTCACCCCCTCCCCAGGAGGTCATCTCTAGTCTCCTGTCTCCAGCGACAACATCTTCCCATTTTCCATGGAGCTCCTTGGTTCTGAAAGCATGCCACCTAGTGATAACATTGCCTCTGGCCCAGTTTCCACCAGCTTGCCTGCATAGTTGGTCAACAGCCCACAGGCAACTTTCCAGGAACCACCCCTCAGCCCTCATTTGGAGTTCCATCCCAAATGGACTACAGCCTGGAGTGACCAGTGGTAGCTCTTAAAAACCAGGCAGCCCCAGTACAAGCTACTAATTTAACCTCTGACACACCCCAGCCATCCAGTAGTGTCACAACTCAGCCAGGTTTCTGGGTTTGACGTCTGCATTTTCCACCTTTGGCATCCCTGTCTGTACCCAACCTGCCTTAGGAGACACCCCTGGCATTTTCCCCATTGGCACAGCCACTACCTCTGGCTTTAGAGCTGATCCCAGCATGGCCAGCACCAAGAACAGCAGCTCACTGTTTGCTAACACTATTGAAGACACATTTGCTTTTCTGGGATCTGCAGCCCTATGGGCAGAAGTGGCAGCTTTGGGATGAGTGTAGATGCCCCGGCCCCAGCTCCGTTCTGGAGCACTCAGCTTTGGTGCAGGACCAAGTGGAAACTAGTCCTCTAAACTGGGGACACTTAGACCTGAGCAGCAGTGTCCTACTGCCTTATAGGACTCTACTTGCCGAATGGAGTCCACTTCTACAGAGAGCAGATCTGCCCTGGCAGATACTTTCCTTCCTGCCTATCATCAGAGCACACGGGGCTGGCCTGGCAAAGGCACTTCTCTGACTATTGGAAGAGTCAGCAGCACTGAGAAGAAAAGAGTGCTGGCTAACACTGTTTCTCCTAGCGATCAGATCAGCTGGCATCCTTCATGCCAAAGCACATCTGTTGTAGTGAAAGGAACGAGCACCATGCTTCGGTTGGGCAGTCCTCCTCTTACTGCCTCTGGCAGAGCTCCTTAGGGTCCCTCTGGCCACGGTACATATGCCTGGAGGATCAGCAGCACCCTTGTGCCTGGAGGTGCAGAGGACCTGAGGCACAGCTGGCCAGAGTTCACCCTAGACATTGTGGCAGCCAGTGCCGTTTCTATGCTTGTAGGCCCTTATGCTCCCGCCTACAGTCAGAGCACCTGGGGTCCATATGGTACAATGGAAGAAGACATCACCAGACTTGTGCTTGGGGACCTTCCCACCATCATTCTGAGCTCCCGGAGTGCTCATGGTCAAAGCACTTTTAGTACAGTCAGAGGAACAATGCCCTCGTAGATTTTCAGGGAGACATTTCTACTTCTGCCTTCAGTGAGAATACCTGGTCATCCAGCCTTGGTACCCTCCTTGACTTCTGGTGGCAGCACTACGGAGAAAACACTTGTGTTTGGAGGCACTTTTGTTCCTCCCTTTGGTCAGAGTAGTTTCAACTCTGGTGTGGCCACAGCAAACTTTGGCTTTGCCTTTGGGGCATCTTTGTTACTTGTGGAAAACAGAAGTATAGGATCACCAACCCTTTATTTCTCTTAGTGCAAGATGCAGATCTCAGCAGTTGAGAAGCAAAAGCTTCTATGAATGGGACTTGCTGTGCTGCGAAGAGTCTCATTTCCTTGTAGTTGTGTCAAACAAACTTAACCTTTCTCTGTCTTCCTACTGCAAGCCAAAGGTCCCATACCTCAGGGTACGTGTGTGTGTGTCAGGACAGATAAAGCTGGTCAAAAGTCAACAATCAGGACCTGATAAGTCCCACCGTTGAGAGTTGAAGAGAGCTCTGTATATATCAACTAACCCCTTCCTGCCTTTGACCATTATCCTAGTTAATCCAAGTTCCAGATCAATTTCTGTCTCATTTTGGAACTGGCAGGATACCCTTCTCCTGCCTATAGCTGCCCCTGTTTCCTTACTTGTTGCCTCAGTGGGCCTTTATCTTTTCTGGCCCCTGAGTATATATATAAAGCCTTGTTCTCGCTAATTCATCTGCTGCTCATGTGTCCTTACTCCTTGACTCAACTTTGGAGGAAGAGTTGGTGTGTGAATACTGATGTGTTTGGTCAAACTCAACCATGCAGAATCTTCTGTAGCCCAGTGAATAGGGAGTGGATGTTCCCATATTTGATGACTTCAGATGTTGACATCTGTAGTCTCTGTGCTTCTAGTATAACAGATAGACTGTTAACTAGCATAACAGCTAGTCTCTGTGCTTCAAGTCTAACCAGGAGAAGAGATCCAGAGGACAGAGACACAGACAGGTGTCTGCCCCTTGCCTCCTCTCTCTGGGCTTCTGTCCTACTATCTAACCTTGCTGTAGGCAAGACTATTGCTGATATGTATTCAGAAACCACATTTTAATTTTAGTCATTTAAAATTATTTTAAAATATATATATTAAAAATATATTTATTCAATATATTTTTGGTATGTTTTCCTTTAACTTGGGGTTAGGCCAGTTATCACACACGAGCACTAACCAGAGAGGATGGACTTGGCATCTGGGCTCGTGGACCTGTGGGAGTAAAGGCTGGAAGAACTTACACCTGCTCTGTAATAATTGAAACTATAAATATATTGCATATTACAGTTGTTATACTGCTTGAAAAATCAGAACATGTCATCTTTTTAGAGGAGTAACTAGATGGGGCCTATTTGTGAAAATAATTTTGGTTCTTGCCTGTACCACGAAAATATCAAATTGTAAGAATTACCTCTTCCCCCAAATCTGGCTGACTTTGGAGTCCTGCTGTCTCCACTAGACTTAATTGCTGACAATGCAGTCTTTTCTAAGGCATTCACAACAGGAGAACCTAACTTATTATGGGAGAAGCAAAGTACAAGCACTTTCCCTAGAAATATCCATATTATTTTATTAGGCATTTATTCAGTTATTACTTTACACCAGATATGTGCTAGACCCTAGTGATAGAGAGTTAAAAGAGGTATATTTCCCCAGAGGAGTTTACAATTCAGTGGGGGAAGACAGATGAATGGACCAAAAATTATAATTGGAAGGGTAAGTGCTAGGGTAATTGGAGCAGGTAAAAGAACATAAAGCTAAGTCTGGAGTAGAAAAAAAATCTGAGTTGCTCCTTAAAGAGAAAAGAGGAAATAGCTAGGTGGAGAAAGGTTATTTTCAGATCAAGGAAATAGTATTTGAAAAGTCTATGAATAAAGTGAGCTCATGAATCACTGGGGCACCAGGCAGGAGTCCAGTGTGGCTGGTGACTGAATCCAGGGGTGGGACACACTGCTGTAGGATTCAGGAGGGACAGATAATGGATAACTTAAGTACCATGATGAGCCATTTGCCTGTTATCTTTCACAGTCATGAAAGGATAGTGAGCAAATAAGGGACAAGATTATAGGCAGACACTTCTCAAGTGGTCCAGTGGCTAGGACTCTGTTCTCTCAGTGCGGGGGGTATGGCTTGATCCCTGGTTGGGGGAACTAAGACTTCACATGCCGCATGGCATGGCTAAAAGGGGATTAATATCTTCTGCTTCTGTTAGGTCCATACCATTTCTGTCCTTTATCGAGCCCATCTTTGTGTGAAATGTTCCGCTGGTATCTCTACCTTTCTTGAAGAGATCTCTAGTCATTCCCATTCTGTTCTTTTCCTCTATTTCTTTGCATTGATTGCTGAAGAAGGCTTTCTTATCTCTTCTTGCTATTCTTTGGAACTCTGCATTCAGATGCTTATATCTTTTCTTTTCTCCTTTGTTTTCAGCTCTCTTCTTTTCACAGCTATTTGTAAGGCCTCCCCAGACAGCCATTTTGTTTTTTTGCGTTTCTTTTCCATGGGGATGGTCTTAATACCTGTCTCCTGTACAATGCACTAAGGAGATTACAGCAGTATATCAGGATGAAGATTACAATAGAGAGAAACATAAGTATCATTTTTAGAAGGGTGAACAAAGCAAGCCTTACTGGGAAGGTAAGATTTGGGTAACTGAGTGAGCTACACAGATCCAAGGGGAAAGCATTCCAGATTGTGGGACCAGGGCTACAAAGTCCAGAGGAAGGATGCCCAGTGTTCTCAGGAACAGAAAGTAATCTAGTAGATCAGGAATGGGATCAAGAATTGGGAGAATGTAAAGAGAGGAAGATGGAGAGAAAAGGGGCTCCCAGGCTTTGGCGGGCCTTGTAGGTTCTCATAAGTGTTTGGAACATTTAGAGCCAGGGATGACATGATCTGACAAGTTTTAACAGAATTGTTTTGGTTGCTGGCATGATTGTAGAAACAGGAAGACCAGTCGAGAGGCTAAGTCCATAGTCCAAATCAGGTGTCATGATGGCTTGGACACAGTGATCATGATGGAGGGGAAGAAGTGGACTTGTGCATATTTAGAAATATTTACCATTAAGTTGGTTGATAGACATGTGTGTCGGTGAGGGAGAGGAGGGCATGGAGTTGCATCCTGGCCTAGAGAAAGTTTATGGCCTTATCTTTGTATAGTTGGTAATTGGCTCCATGGAAACAGAAGGCTGAAGGAAAAAATAAAGGGAAAGTAGGAGGGTAAAAAGACTCCCCAGCTCATGTAGTTAAGATCTTGGTTGTATATTTGGGGGAAATGCTGAGATCTCGGGGCTTCCTCAGTGGTTCAGCATAAAGAATCCGCCAGCAAAGCAGAAGATGCAGGAGACCTGTGTTCGATCCCCGGATGGGGAAGATCCCCTGGAGAAGGGCATGGCAACCCACTCCACTATGCTTGCCTGGAGGTTCCCATGGACAGAGGAGCGTGGCAGGCTATAGTCCATGGGGTCGCAAAGAGTCAGACACGACTGAAGAGAGCACGTTCAGATCTTAACCTCAACCCATCTCAAAGATTTTAGATAGATTTAAGACATTAGATATTAAAAACAAAATTAGGTTAATTAAAAAAAATTTAGGAGATGGTATTTACATTCTTGGAGCATGAAGGATTTCTTAATATTAAAAATGATAAAATATGGAGAAATGTGCATTGAAATTAAAAGCCTTGTGTTTGAAAATAAGATTAAAAGAGAGAGGACAGGCTTTCAGCTTCTTCTCATCAAAAGACACAACTCAGGAAATGACTGGCAAGACACAGACTGGGAAAATACTTGCAAAGCATATAGCTAACAGAGGTCTAGTGTGTGAAATATGTGAGGTCCTACAACTCAATAACAGAGTGCTAAGCCACTCAATAAAATATGGATAAAACATTTGAACAGTCCTTTTACAAGGATGATTCACCAGTGTCCAATAATCACATAAAAAAGTGCTCAACATCATTAGTCATCAGGAAAAGGAAAAGAAAACCACTGTGAGATGCCATTACATACCTGCCAGGATGGCTAGACTTTGAAAAGCCTGACAGCTTTAAATGTCAGCAGATACAGAGCAGCTGGAACTCTACTAAACCTGAGTTAAGAGCATAAAATGTACAACCACTCTGAGAAAAGTTTATGCAGTTTCTCATAAAACTGGATGAGAAACTACCCTGAGCCAACCATTTTATTCCTAAACATTTGCTCAAGAGAAATGAAAACTTAAGTACATAAAAAGATTTGTTGTACTAGCATATTCACAGAAGCTTTATTCAAAGTAGGCAAACCCCAGAAATATTTCATCCATAAGAGAACAGAAAAGAAGCTTTATATTCACACTACTTAGCTATCGAGGGGAATGGATCTGTTAACAGGTAGTAGCATGGAGGAGTCGCAAAATCTTGATGCTGATTGAAAGAAGCTCTGGACAGAGAAGTGCATCCTGTATATTCCCATGTTCAAGAAAGGCTAGAACAGCTTGAGTTAACTTGAAGTGGAAATAATCTCTGAAAGACTGGGCATGGGATTGGGGAAGACTGTTTGTACCCAGAGGTGTAGCTGGGCCACCGCATTGAGCAGAGTCGGGAATTGTCAGCTGAGAGCCCAGGTCAGCCCTGGCTGGGGGTGACCTCCAAGAGCTGAACTGTTCTCTCCCTGGGCTATCAACCTGCTCCAGATTTAGGGTATCATTTCATGGATGAAGTTACCAGTTTAACTCTGCAATGCCAATTGAATAATAAACAGAAATACTGGATGACATTTTGTTCAGTGCATTTGCTGCTGCTGCTGCTGCTAAGTCACTTCAGTTGTGTCCGACTCTGTGTGACCCCATAGACGGCAGCCCACCAGGCTCCCTCGTCTCTGGGATTTTCCAGGAAAGAACACTGGAGTGGGTTGCCATTTCCTTCTCTAATGCATGAAAGTGAAAAGTGAAAGTGAAGTTCCTCAGTCGTGCCCGACTCTTAGCGACCCCATGGACTACAGCCTACCAGGCTCCTCCATCCATGGGATTTTCCAGGCAAGAGTACTGGAGTGGGGTGCCATCGCCTTCTCCCCAGTGAATTTATCTGCAGCAAGAAGCTGCAGTTGTCCTTGATGGTAAGGAGGGAGGGAGTGCAAATGGGAGCTTCTGGAACTCTACCCCTTTCCTTCTCCCTTAAGTGAGATTTACAGTTCCATTGTTTATTTTTACTTAACTTGTTAAAATGAGCAAATATATGAGAAAATGTTTAAAGCAGATAAAGCAGGGAGTGCATTTTAGATATTTTCACTGTGATAGATAGGATTCTAAGACACCCCAAGATTCCCACCCATTGATGTAGATGCCCTGTGTCACCCATTCCTCTTGAAAAGGCCTGTGACTATGGTGTGCATATGACTCTTAGAGTATGATTATGCTCCCCTTTATGGCAAAGGAGAGATGATCCCATCACCCCCTCCTCTTGAAATGGCCTGTGACTATGGTGTGCATATGGCTCTTAGAGTATGATTATGCTCCCCTTTATGGCAAAGGAGAGATGATCCCATCACCCCCTCCTCTTGAAAAGGCCTGTGACTATGGTGTGCATATGGCTCTTAGAGTATGATTATGCTCCCCTTTATGGCAAAGGAGAGATGATCCCATCACCCCCTCCTCTTGAAAAGGCCTGTGACTATGGTGTGCATATGGCTCTTAGAGTATGATTATGCTCCCCTTTATGGCAAAGGAGAGATGATCCCATCACCCCCTCCTCTTGAAAAGGCCTGTGACTATGGTGTGCATATGGCTCTTAGAGTATGATTATGCTCCCCTTTATGGCAAAGGAGAGATGATCCCATCACCCCCTCCTCTTGAAAAGGCCTGTGACTATGGTGTGCATATGGCTCTTAGAGTATGATTATGCTCCCCTTTATGGCAAAGGAGAGATGATCCCAT
>SJYX01021822.1:3854-15696 GCA_006410675.1 Oreotragus oreotragus | reverse complement strand
CCTGTGTCACCCATTCCTCTTGAAAAGGCCTGTGACTATGGTGTGCATATGACTCTTAGAGTATGATTATGCTCCCCTTTATGGCAAAGGAGAGATGATCCCATCACCCCCTCCTCTTGAAATGGCCTGTGACTATGGTGTGCATATGGCTCTTAGAGTATGATTATGCTCCCCTTTATGGCAAAGGAGAGATGATCCCATTATCTGGGGTGTGTGTGTGCATGCTCCTTCATGTCTGACTCTTGTGGCCCTATAGACTGTAGCCCACCGGGCTCCTCTGTCCATGGGATATTCCAGGCAAGAATACTGGAGTGGATTGCCATTGCCTCCTCCATGGGATCTTCCTGACCCAGGAATTGAACTCATATCTCCTGTGGCTCCTGCATTGGCAGTGGATTTTTTACCCCTGGGCCATCTGGGAAGCCCTTATCCTGGGTCGGCCTGCTCTAATCAAGTGAGTCCTTTCTTAAAAGCGAGGAGAAGTCACATCAGACTGTCCTTCTGGCCTGGAGCCAACTGAGAAACTTTGTTGTGGACCACCTCTAGAGGGGCTGGGAGATGAGGACTTGAGGGCAACCATTGGCTGACTTTCAGCCAGAAAATGTGACCTTAGTCCTGCAACCGCAAGGAATAGAATTCAGCCACAAATCTGAATGAGCCAGACAGGATTCAGAGTCCCAGACAAGACAGGAGCCCTGGCCCCACCGTGATTTCAGCCTTGTGAGAGCCCAGGCAGAGAGCTCGGCTCCACCGCCCCCGGGCTTCTGACCCGTGGAAACCATACAATAGTAACTATGAAAGTAAGTCGTCATAAAAATGAATAAATGATAATTATTTAAGCTTCCAGGTTTGTGGTGGTAATTAGAATTGTTAAAATTTTTTTTAAAGTTTGAAATTTTATATTGGGGTAGTTGATTTACAGTGTTGTGTTAGTTTCAGATGTCCCGCTACATATCCATTCTTTTTCAGATTCTTCTCTCATCTAGGTTATTGAATGTTAGGTTTCTCACATAAGTTATGCAGAATATTGAGTATTCTATGCCGGTGCTATATTGTTGACTATTTTTTGTATGTGTTAGTTGCTCAGTTCTGTCTGACTCTTTGCGACCCTTTGGACTATAGCCCGCCAGGCTCCTCTGTCCGTGAAATTAGTAGTGTGTGTATGTTAGTCCCAAACTATAACTTTATCCCTCTCCTCCACCTCACCTGTCACTTTTGGTAACTATAAATTCATTTTTTGAAGTCTGTGCATCTTTCTGTTTTGTAAATCAGTTCATTAGTATCATCTTTTTAGATTCCATGCGCTACCGTATGCTGTTTGTCTTTTTCTGACTTACTTTACTTAGTAGACTAGTCTCTGGGTAGGTCCATCCATGTTGCTGCAAATGGCATATTTAGTTCTTTTTATGCCTGAGTTGTATTCTATTGTATATACATACCACATCTTTATCCATTCCCCGGCTGCTGGACTCTTAGGTTGCTTCAATGTCTTGTAAGTAGTTCTGCAATGAACATCGAAGTGCATATATCTTTTTGGAGTATGGTTTTCCCTGGATATACCCTGGATTTGGATTGCTGGATCACATGGTAGTTCTATTTTTAGTTTTTAAGGGAACCTCCAAACTGTTCTCCATAGTAGTTATACCAGTTTACATTTCTACCAACAGGGTAGGAATGTTCTCTTCTCGCCATAGCCTCTCCAGTATTTATTGTTTGTAGACTTTTGGATGAAGGCTGTTCTGATGGGTATGAGGTGATATCTCATTCTAGTTTTGATTTGCATTTTCGTGTAGCAATTGAAAATGAATATATTCAGGTACCTAATGCCTTTGGTAGACCCTGGAAAGGTTTCCAATTCAGGAAATGTTACAAGAAGTAAGACGAGAGGCTGACAGGGATGGCAGGGCATGAACCAGATCCCTTGGGAATTGAAACACAGGGACACTTGGAAGGAGTCCCAGGAGTGCCTGGGAGGCATGTTCTCTGAGGTGAGACAAGAGGAGGGGTCTTTCTCTGTAGGCATGAGCAGGGTGTGTGAGAGTCAGGTGTGAAACCGCCTAATCTTGTTTGTGTCCTTAGTTCGGGTAAAGAATTTTGACTGAGACAAGAGGCTGGTTCTCTCACACACAGTGTAGCTCTATCATGCCATTTAGTTGGTGAGTTATATTTTCACTGTCACGTGTGCTTTCCCCATGGCCTCATTTCCTGGGGTCTTCATTCTGAGGAGAGTGTAGTGTAGAGAGCGTGCTGAGCTGGTCCACTTTGAATCACAGATACTTTTATTTGGAATTTGGACGTGTCCTTAGAGGGTGCCGATCCTGACTCCTGACACCCTCTGGCAGAGGGTTCTCCAGACTCTGCTCTCACCAGTGCAGTGAGTTACCACTGTGGCTTTGTGAGGCTGTCCCATTCTCGGATAGCTTGAGTGGTTTAGCAGAGAGCTTTGAAAGACAAGGTCCTTCAGATATGTGAACATAAGTAATAACACCTTCTCCCCATTTAAACATATGTATATATTTTCTTTTAATTATTCTACCTGAAGAAAGTTCCAGAGCCACCACCCTCCTCCCTGGACACCCTATAGAAACTCTATGTTACACAGTGGTGCTCTAGGTAAACTAGTTGTCAAAGTAACTCAAAGCCACCTTCTTCCATTTAGCACTGACTAACATGGCTTTGTGGTTAACTGTTACGTTAGTAACTTTAAATATGCTAACAAGCTTTAGTGAGCTTATGGTGGTGGTGTAGTCACTAAGTTGTGTCCGACTCTTGCGATCCCATGGACTGTAGCCTGCAGACTCCTCTATCCATGGATTTCCCAGGCAAGAATACTGGACTGGGTTGCCATTTCCTTCTCTAGGAGATCTCCCGACACAGGAAATGAACCCAGGTCTGCCTGTGTGGCAGTAAGATTCCTTACCAACTGAGTTATGAGGGAATCCCAGGTTAGTGAGCTGATGGATGCCTACAATTTTTTAAGGATCCAGGGGAGTAAAAATAAAATGACATAACTCTGCTTTCTTACTACCAGGGCTTAACATTAGGTTGGAAAAATAGCATGTGAACAGTTAATAAAATGACATATGTGAGTGTGTAATAATTATTTGTATGAATTCACAACTTTGAAGGAATTCCAAGTCCTGTGTAATACCCACTCTCTCTCTTTCTTGGTTTATACCAAATTTGACTGGTGTAAATGAATGGTGACTCTTGGCAATGTTCAGATTCTCTGAGGAGACTGGTCAAACGTTCCCATCTCCTGTGCCAACACCAGTCTCAGCTGCTGCAGCAGGGACTTCAGTGGGAAGTAGTCCTGATGCTTTTTCCTTGTTCATGTCCTGCGAAGGACCTGAATTAAAGAAAGACATTATATCTCATATGAAATGAGAATCCCTATGCAGGCCACTTCTGTATGTCTGACTGTTTTAGATTCTGCCCGTGAGATCATGCGGTGTTTGTGTCTGGCTGACTTCATTTAGTATCCCTCGGGTCCATCCATGTTGTTGCACATGGCAAAACCCATTTTTAATATTTATTTATTTATTTAAAAAAAGACTTTATTTGCTTAAGACTAGTTTTAGGGAAACAGCAAAATTGAGAAGGTACAGAGATTTTTCATATACCAGCTGCCCCTCTACATGCTTAGCTTCCTCCATTATCAGCATTCCTCACCACAGTGGTGTATTTGTTACAGTTGATGAACCTGCATTAACACAGAGGCTGAATAATATTCCACTGTAAGTGTATACTATATTTTCTTTATCCTTCATTTAGCATTAGGTTAAAAAATGGGTAAAGGACTTGAGTAGACATTTCTCCAAAGAACACATAGGGATATGAAACACATAGGGCCAACAAGGATATAGAAAAGGTGCTCAAAATCACTAATCAGGGAAATGCAAATCAAAACCACAATGAGATATCACTTTACATCTGTTAGAATGGCTATTACCCACTTAAAAAAAGTGTCGGTGAAGATGTGAAGGAAAGGTAACTACCACTGTTGGAGGGAATGTAAATGGTACAGCTATCATTTTATGGAAATGGTATGGGAAAAAGTATGGAAGATACTCAGAAAATTAAAAATTGAACCACTATATGATCCAGTAACTTTATTTTGGAGTATTTATTTAAAGGAGTTGAAATCAGCATCTCAGATATTTGCATTCCCATGTTCTCTGCAGCATTATTCACAATAGCGAAAATGTAGAAATGGTTATTTTTTTTTAAAGTTGAGAAATCCTCATTTTTATGTGAAATCCTCAATTTTAAAAGGGACAAAATATAAATCAATGAAACTCTTTGCAAAGCAGCAAAAAAAGGTCTATATTTATATTAATGTGTGGTAAACATTGTTCTAAGCACGTTGTACAAATTTACTCTGAAGTACTAGGTGAGAATCATCCATAGGGATAGGGAGCCTAGAATACAGGAAAAATAGGTTGGGGGCCCATGGCCCAGATGGATCATCTGGAACCCTCATGGTGGAGGTTACAGGTGGCCTGACCCTCCCCAATGCCAGACCCACAAGCTCTGCTAACACAGAGAATGTTTCCTCTGTCCAGCTCTCTTCTTTTGTTTTCTCTTTGCTCTCCTCCTCTCTGTTCTCTGGGTTTGCCTGGTAGGAAGGGGAAGAAGGAGCAATACAACTTTCCAATAAAAATGCTAAGTTACAAGCTTTCGTTCCTAACAAGCCATGGGCAGAATTCTCTGTTATTACAACAGAGGAACTTAATTAGTGAATTGTATTTTCATTCATAACCAATACAGGAATGTATAGGTACTGGAGAAACACTGTTCTCTCCTGATCTGTTGTTGCCCTGCAGCTGTTACAAAGAAAGTGTCATTGCCCTGCATTCCTATGCTGCTTCAGGAGGAGAGACTCATCAACCAAAGTGGCGTTGCGGTGGGTGTGTATGCTTTCCCATAGCCTGTGCTGAATGCCCAGGCCTCTACTGAGGAGAGAGAAAATGGTAACACCACTGAGTTGGCAGCCCATCATACAGAGAAGCCTGAGTAGAGCCTCCAATTCAGCCCTCAATGCTAAGGTCTCAAAGACTGGAGAGATGCAGGTAAAGGCCAAGCACTATATCTGACTAATAATAGGAAGTAAGAAGGAGGCATCTCCTGCATAGGACCTAGAGGAGAGGGTCTAGGCTGGACCAAACAGAGTCTTCTCTCATGTCCTCCCAGAAGAACTGGGGACTGATACATTCTCTATGGCTCTTGTACAGGGTGTTCCAAAAATCTTAGTGTGGCTTTTAAGCTTTAAGAACTTTAAATGTGTAAATGCTATGAAATTACAAAAATACCATTTGAAAGTTATTTCTTATATTGCCTTATTGAGATCTATGAGTTTTAATAATAAATGGGTATAAATATATACACAACTAAGAAATGGTAAATTTAATTTTTTCAGCCTCTATCAAGGTGACAGACATTGAAACAAAATGGCAAAATAAAACTTTTTAAAAAATTCACAAAGCTATATGAACATATAAAATATAAATCATTTATCTTTCAAATTATGCTTTTGTTGGCTTATAGTGTTTACACTTCTAAAGTTATTAAAGCTTAAAACACCGTTAAGAATTTTGGGACACTCTGTTATTGTAGACCATTAGATAGCTGTATAGTACACATGGATCACTGTAAAGTATTCATACAGTGTATGTGCCATAATAGTTCATTTATTCAATGGCTGTGTTTTCTGTGTGTATTAACTGGATGCTAGGCATTGGGACTCAATGGACATGAATTTGAGCATACTCTGGGAGATAGTGGAAGACAAGAGCCTGGTGTGCTGCAGTCCATGGGGTCCCAAAGAGCTGGACACAACTTAGTGACTGAACAACAGCAGAACACTAGGAGTATAACAAAGTAAAAATTCATGATCTCATAAATATATATTAAAAAAAATAATTCAGTATATAGCATCCTTATTTTAGAATTTGGGTTCAGTTGTCATCCATCAGTGATTTAGAAATTGTCGTAAATTTTGAGAATAAGAATCTTTTTTTCCCCAAATGTAATTTTAGAAAATTATTATCTCACCTTAGGAGGAGAATCATGCAGGTCATGGAATTTGAATCTGCATTGTTTGGGTTCCTTTCTGCTCACACAGTTCTAGTAGACTGGTCAGCAGTCAATCTCACTACATTTCCCTAATTAACTCATTTGCCATTTCAAACCACTCCTGTCTTCAAACCACCAATCCTCTTACCTCAGCCTACACATTTTCTTTCATTGAGAAAAAAACAGCTCATCTTCCCATATGGAGTCTTCTGCTGCTGCTGCTGCTAAGTCACTTCAGTCGTGTCCGACTCTGTGTGACCCCATAGACGGAAGCCCACGGGGCTCCCCCATCCCTGGGATTCTCCAGGCAAGAACACTGGAGTGGGTTGCCATTTCCTTCTCCAATGCATGAAAGAGAAAAGTGAAAGTGAAGTCGCTCAGTCTGTCCGACTGTTAGCGACCCCACGGACTGCAGCCCACCAGGCTCCTCCGTCCATGGGATTTTCCAGGCAGGAGCACTGGGGTGGGGTGCCGTTGCCTTCCCTGCTGGAGTCTTCTAACCTACCTGTATTTGTACCCAGAAACTCTGGCTCCCTTCCATCTCTGGATGCCCAGCGGACTGCTGGCTAAAGTCAGCCCTACTACCTGTACACTTAATCTCTTCAGCTTACTAAGAGCTTTGTTTCTTAAATTTATCCTCTTCTAGATCAGCACCATTTCTCTCTCCTGGGTCATTGTATCAGCACACAAACACAGTGTAATTTCCATAAGGAAAAAGCTTCCTTGACTCTATCTTCCAATCTAATTAAGATTCAATATCTTTGGTCCTGTTTACAGGAAATCTCAGAAGAATTGTCCTTACTCATTGTTTACAATTTTTTCTCATTCTGTCTCAAACTGTCACAACAGGCTTGTATTACCACTCCATTGAAAAAACACAAGTCAAGACCCGACTCAGTGACTACTCTACAGCTAAACACAAGGGTCAATTCCCAGTCCCGTACTTTCCTTTTTAGTGGCATTGACTCACTCAGTCACATCCTCTTTGAGGAAATCTCTTCTTCACTTGCTTCTAGAACACATTTACTGACTGTGGCCTCTCTGCTTTCTTGGCTCCTTCTCATTTTGCTCTGAATAATGGAATATCCAGGCTTCATTCTTGGACTTTTGCTGACTTAAAAAAAATACACACAATATGAGAGTTTCAACTTAAGTTTATTTGGGGCAAAATAAAGACTATAGCCTGGGAGACAACATTTCCAATATCTCTGAGAAACTGCTCCAAGGAGGCAAGGGAAACAGTATATATGTGATTTTGGTGAAGGAGGGGTGCATACAACCAAGCACATATCTTTGCAGGTGATTTCTGCTAGTCATCAGGAGTAGTCATCACTGTGAGAGAATTTAGTGCTTTTTCAGCTCGGAGGAGATGCAAGGATTGGCCTATAAAATCAGATCCTAAAAATATCTAACCATCTAAAGACTTGTTCTGCCAGATTTTGCCTGAGCACAGCTGCTTCATTCCTGCTCTTCACCCTGAACTCCCTTCAGTGGGTGTTGAAAGTCAGCAGCTTCAGTAGTACATGATTTAATCCTTGTAGAGGTAGATGGAGGACTTCCCTGGTGGCTCAGATGGTAAAGTGTCTGTCTACAATGCAGGAGACGTGGGTTCAATCCCTAGGTTGGGAAGATCCCCTGGAGAAGGAAATGGCAATCCAGTCCAGGACTATCGCCTGGAAAATCTCATGGACAGAAGAGCCTAGTAGGCTATAGTCCATGGGGTCGCAAAGAGTTGGACACGACTGAGCGACTTCACTTCACTTCACTTCACTTCAGAGGAAAGTGCCCATGACAAGTGCCAATTTGTAGTTGACACTCTTCTCTCTCTACCTGTATTCTGGACCCATGCTCCTAAATTCTGTTTCTTAGATGACTCAGATTTATATTTTAAGCCCCCATGTCACTCTTCACCTCTAGATTGGTATACCCAGCTCTTGCCTGTACATCTCTTAAAATTCAATGGGCATTTCAAACTTAACATGTTCCAGGAAGAATTCATATTTTTCTCCTCCAAACTTGCTCTCTTTATTCCTTCTCTAGTAGTCAATGCCAGAACCATTTACCAGGTGAGTCATTTTTATTTTTATTTATTTTTAAATTTAATTAATTAATTTTACTTTACAATATTGTATTGATTTTGCCATACGTTGACTTGAATCCACCATGAGTATACATGTGTTCCCCATCCTGAACCCCCTCCCACCTTCCTCCCCATCCCATCCCTCTGGGTCATCCCAGTGCTCCAACCCCAAGCATCCTGTATCCTGCATCAAACCTGGACTGGCGATTCGTTTCACGTATGATATTTTACATTTTAATGCCATTTTCCTATATCATCCCACCCTCTCCCTCTCCCACAGAGTCCAAAAGACTGTTCCATACATCTGTGTCTCTTTTGCTGTCTTGCATACAGGGTTATCATTACCTTCTTTCTAAATTCCATATATATGCATTAGTATACTGTATTGTGTTTTTCTTTCTGGCTTACTTCACTCTGTATAATCAGTTCCAGTTTCATCCAAAAATATGGAACGCTTCATGAATTTGCATGTCATCCTTGCACAGGGGCCATGCTAATCTTTTCTGTATCGTTCCAATTTTAGTATATGTGCTGCCGAAGCGAGCACTAACTGTTGCTTCTTGACGTGCATACAGATTTCTCAGGAGGCAGGTCAGGTGGTCTGGTATTCCCATCTCTTTCAGAATTTTCCAGTTTGTTGTGATCCACACAGTCAAAGGCTTTGGCGTAGTCAGTAAAGCAGATGTTTTTCTGGAACCTTCTTGCTTTTTCAATGATCCAGTGGATTTTGGCAATTTGATCTCTGATTCCTCTGGCTTTTCTAAATCCAGCTTGAACATCTGGAAGTTCATGGTTCACATACTGTTGAAGCCTGACTTGGAAAATTTTGAGGCTTACTTTGCTAGCGGGCAAGATGAGAGAAATTTGTGTGGTAGTTTGAGCATTCTTTGGCATTGCCTTTCTTTGAGATTGGAATGAAAACTGACCTTTTCCAGTGCTGTGGCCACTGCTGAGTTTTCCAAATTTGCTGCCATATTGAGTGCATCATTTTCACAGCATCATCTTGTAGGATTTGAAATAGCTCAACTGGAATTCCATCACCTCCAGTAGCTTTGTTTGAAGTGATTCTTCGTAAGGCCCACTTCACTTCGCGGTCCAGGATGTCTGGCTCTAGATGAGTGATCACAACATCGTGGTTATCTGGGTCATGAAGATCTTTTTTGTATAGTTCTTCTGTGTATTCCTGACCCCTCTTCTTACAGTAGTGTTAGGTTTTATGTTATTTACATTATGTATTTATTGTAAGCCACCTTATAGCCTGAGGAATCTGATTTTCAGAGTGGCGAAGAACACTCCATCCCTTACTGACTGGGGTCTTCAGCAAGTTATTTAATGACTGTGTGCCTGTTTCCTCATGTATAAAATGTGGATAATAATTATACTCCAATCAGGTTATTGTAAGGATGCCATAAAGCAATGCATGTAAACCATTCTTTGTATAGAAGGAATCACAAATTTCCTATCATTTTTACTTTTGAAAACAGTCTATATTATCTGCATAGTATATGTTATAGACACATAGCCATGAGATATACTTTTTTTTCCTCTGAAACAAGATTCTTAAAGATTATAGTGGTACAAATAAAAGAGTTTCAATTTATGACTGAGACCTTAAAACACCTAAAAATAAGCTTCTAATTTTAACTTTGCAAAGCTTACCATTGAGCCAACATGCACTTCATCATGCCTCCGTTTATCAGTGATGTTAATGCTCTGGACAAAGATAAATGTTTCTGGAACACTAATTCCTCCTTCTTTTGTTCGCCTAGGGTGAGTTTGTAGATGATGGGACTGAAACTCACTTCAATATTGGGAATCATGACTGTTACATAAAGGCTGTCAGTAGCGGCAAGCGGAAAGAAGGGATTATTCATAGTCTTATTGTGGATAACAGAGAAATCCCGGAGACTGTTGAATGACTTCATGTTAATGAGTTTTAATCTTAAGAAGTAAAGATCAGGACTTTTAAATTACTGTGGTAATTAAATATGTTCAGCATGTACTTTTCAGTACATCTAGTCATCCTGTTTTTTAGTTACTTGAAACTAGTGTTCTAAGCATCAGGAAAAAATATATATATCATGAAAATTGCAATTTATTTTGTAAATAATGTAAAATGTTTTAGAGTCAAACGGAAAATAAGATATGGACCAAAAAATCACTAATGTTTCATAGGAGCAACTTATACTATAATAAACACTATAAAGTAACTCTGGTGCTGCTTGATTTGTCTTTCTTGAAGTGGATGTCTTTGTATATATATATTTTTAATGTATTTCTGACCAGTGCATTCACTTTAAACTTTTTTTGTTGTTTATATTTTTTGGCCGCACCGTGTCTTCGTTGCTGTGGGTGGGCTTTCTCTAGTTGTGATGAGGAGGGGCTACTCTTCTTTCCAGTGCACAGGCTTCTCATTGCAGTGGCTTCTGTCGTGGAGCACAGACTCTAGAGCAAGGGTTTGAGGCAGGAGACAGTGGGTCTCTGGGCCAGACACGTGGTGTTTGTCAAGTAGAGTAAAACTGAGCCTTTGTTCTCACCCAGATACCCCAAGGACAAAGCTAGTGGTAGTAGCTGAGTTCTGCTAAAGCAAAGAGATAAGGTGCCCCCTCCTGAGGTCAAGGAAGACTTCCCTGTCTCCACATGTGCAGGAAGTCTTCTTGGGAGTCGAAAAGTGAGGGGACCCCACTCCATAATCAGTGTAGATGTGCAGCCATAGGCTTCTACAGTGGGATCCATCTTAGCAAAAAGTTGTGCATACATCTTGGGGAGGATCTATGGACCACTCAGGTGTGAAAAGAGAAACAACTGGCCAAGAGTAAGCAAAGACCCAGAAGGACTGTCCTAATAAGTGAATGACATCACCTCAGTACTGTGCTGCTCCTCACTCAGACACCCGCATTTCTCTCCAGGTGTGTCTCTGCCTAGTGTCTGACGTACTGCACTCCTCCTCACTCAGGATGCCCACACTCCCCTCTAGGCGTGTCTCTGCCTAGTGTCAGATGCACTGTACTCCCCGTTAGAGAGGCTGCCCATATCCTTTCTCTTGGGTGTGTATCTCTGCCCTGCTTCTGAGTTGGCTGAACAAACTGGTTTCCTGTGTGCTCTCCCATACATTGTGCCGTGCCTCTAATAATAAACTTTGTACCTGTTTTTACAGTTTTTGCCTCCTTGAAACATTCTTGCTTTCAAATAGGGGCAAAAACCAGGGTCACTTTGCTTCTAGCCCTGAGTCCCTGGTGGTCTAATGGGTAGACTCTTGGTCTTCTTTCACGCAGTTACTCGGGTTTAATTCCTGGGCAGGGAAATAAGATCTCTCCTCAGGACCATTCACTGCTCTCCCTCCGAGATCAGGCTCAGTAGTTGTGCTGTTCGGGCTTTGTTGCTCCATGGCATGTGGGATCTTTCCGGACCAGAAATCAAATCCATGTCCCCTGCCTTGGCAAGTAGATTCTTAACCATTGGACCACCAGGGAAATCCTTTTCGTAGCACTGGTCATAGCAAACACCCTCTTCCAACAACACAAGAGAAGACTCTACACATGGACATCACCAGATGGGCAACACCAAAATCAGATTGATTATATTCTTTGCAGCCAAAGATGGAGAAGCTCTATACAGTCAACAAAAACAAGACCAGGAGCTGACTGTGGCTCAAATCATGAACTCATTACCAAATTCAGACTCAAA
>SJYX01021821.1:5569-16412 GCA_006410675.1 Oreotragus oreotragus | reverse complement strand
TCTTGAAGAGATCTCTAGTCTTTCCCATTCTGTTGTTTTCCTCTATCTCTTTGCATTGATTGCTGAAGAAGGCTTTCTTATCTCTTCTTGCTATTCTTTGGAACTCTACATTCAGATGCTTGTATCTTTTCTTTTCTCCTTTGCTTTTCGCCTCTCTTCTTTTCAGTGCTATTTGTAAGGCTTCTCCAGACAGCCATTTTGCTTTTTTGCATTTCTTTTCCATGGGGATGGTCTTGACCCCTGTCTCTTGTACAATCTCACGAACCTCCGTCCATAGTACATCAGGCACTCTACCAGATCTAGACCCTTAAATCTATTTCTCACTTCCACTGTATAATCATAAGGGATTTGATTTAGGTCATACCTGAATGGTCTAGCGGTTTTCCCTACTTTCTTCAATTTGAGTCTGAATTTGGAAATAAGGAGTTCATGATCTGAGCCACAGTCAGCTCCTGGTCTTGTTTTTGTTGACTGTATAGAGCTTCTCCATCTTTGGCTGCAAAGAATAGAATCAATCTGATTTCGGTGTTGACCATCTGGTGATGTCCATGTGTAGAGTCTTCTCTTGTGTTGTTGGAAGAGGGTGTTTGCTATATATTTGGGAAGTAATATTATTTTTGTCTCAGAGATGGGGGGAGGGGGAAACATAACTGTTGCAGCCTCATAAAGATACGTTGGTGGAGGAGTTTAAATTCTACAGAGCTCCAGGAAGAGAGTTTGGTAGTTCCTTGAAAAGTTAAACATAGAATTATCATTAAATCCACCAATTCTACTTCTAGATATGTGCCCAGAGTAATTGAAACTAATGCCTCAGATAGCTGTACACCAGTGTTCAGGGCAGCATTATTCAAAGTAACCAAAAGGTGTTAACAACCCAGAATGTCCATTGATAAAATATATGAAGAAAAAATAAAGAATATATATATATATATGGAAACATTTGTTCAGCCTTAAAAGGAGTAATAATCTGATACCTGCTGCAATGTGGATGAATCTTGAAGACATTGTGCTGAGTGACACAAGCCAGATACAAAAAGACAAACATTATGTGGCTCTACTTACCTGAGGTGCTTAATCTAGGCAAATTCATGGAGACAGAAAGTGGACTAGAGCTGTTGACCTGAAAAAAAAGGACAGCCTAGAAGAGAGATTGTTTAATTTGGCAGACTTTCTGAGGATTTAAACCCAGGTGTCAACCTTTTTCCAGAGAGACTGTTCCCAAGAGGTAAGGTAAAAACTGGGAAAAAGAGCAATTTTTGCAATAAAAACCAGATGAAAAATTACCATTAAATGAAACTAGAAAACGTTAAATAAAGAAAACTCTCAAGTTAATGAATGTAGTGCTTTTCTATGTATAGGAAGATGTGAAAGTCTGGACTCACTGAAATCATTCCTTTGATATGCATTATAATTATCTAGGGCCTGTATCTTGCTTTTTTCCATCCTAAATCCCCTCAGGATGCACCATTGGGGAGAGGCTGCAGTGGCTAATATCAGTGGCTGGCAGCTTGTTTGTGTCCATCCTGAGTTCTCTCAGGGATTAGCAGCTGAGCAGCTGCAGGGGCTAATGACGTGATGGCCGCAACATTCTTTGTTTACTGATATGGCAGGCAACATTTTTCATCCACAGAGGATTCCAGATGTAAAGCAGAAGGGGAATGGGGAGTTAGTATTTAATGGGTACAGAGTTTTTGTTTGGGTGATCAAAAGTTCTGCAAACGGTAAGTGGTGATAGTTGTACAACATTGTGAATGTAATGTCACTGTATTGCACAGTTCAAAAGGGTTAAAATGTTAAGTTTTATGTTACATATTAAAAAGTCACCAAATAACAGTCCATAGAGTTCCAAATTCACTGTCATGGACATATTTAATTTAATTTGATTGCAGCTTGCTGAGTTTTAAAAACAAAAGTTCTTGAACATTTTCTGAGCACTTAGTGTATGAATGCCACCGTGATACCTGCTTTGTATGAAATATTTAATCTTCTTATTAAGTACCACAATTAGCCTCAATCTCTAGAGGCGGAATCTGAAAGCACAGAGAGAAGTAACTTGCCCAGGATTGTACTGCTGACAGGTGACACTCAGGATTTGATCCCAGGCAGTCTGACTTCAAACTGAGCCTGATTGTTAAACTACGCTATTTGACATTTTCTAATTTTGGAGTATGCTTAAAGAAAAGTTCTGTTTCATGTCTGACTTAAGATACTTTGCCACAGGACCAGTTCACACACACTTTCTCTCTGAGTATGTTGCAGCTATGCTTCTTCAGAACAATTCCTGCCTACCAGCCTTAGCAAGATGAAACATGATCAGAGAAAAGGGTGTTGGTTCACCCTGAAGGAAGTGGTGGAGTTTGGTTTGTTTCATTAAATGTCTCTGAATCCTCAGATTCTTTATTTGACCTAGCTTCAATGTAGTGAGGACTGTCAACAATTGGGTCAAGGAAAGTTTTGGGTTTTTTGCTTTTTATTAATCTAGGATAAAAATACCTTTGTGCTAAGTTGCTTCAGTCTTATCTGACTCTTTGTGACCCTGTGGACCATAGAAAACCTACCAGGTTCATCTGTCCATGGGATTCTCCAGGCAAGAATACTAGAGTGGGTTGCCATGCCCCACTCCAGGGGATCTTCCCAACCCAGGGATTGAGCCCACTTCTGCCATGTCTTGCGTTGGCAGGTTCCTGGAGTTTTTTACCACTAGCACATCTGGGAATCCCCACTGACATCTTGTAGTCTTCTGGACAGTTTCTTCCCATTTAGCCAGAGCAGGCTGATTAAAAAAGCCTGAGGACTGCCTTTAACACAAACTGGAAGTTCAAGCCTCATCAAGTATTCTCTTAAATACATCAAGCCAATCACCATTCCCTGTCCTCTCAAACCATTTTTTGAACACCTTGGAAATCATCCTGCCTCTTGTCATTTAGTCATTCAGTCATGTTCAACTCTTTGCCACCTCATGGACTAGCTGACCGGGCTCCTCTGTCTGTGGGATTTTCCAGGCAAGAATACTGAAGTGGGTTGCCATTTCTTTCTCCAAGGGAAAGTTTTTTTTTTTTTTTTAAGCAGTGAATGTGGTTTTGTTTCCTAATATCCTTCATCAAAAACCCAATATTCTTAGTTGAAGTAGATAGATCATGGAATTGTGAATAAATAGCAGTGTTAATTTCAGTACAGTTCAGTCGTTCAGTCGTGTCCAACTCTGCACCCCCATGGACTGCAGCATTCCAGGCCTCCCTGTCCATTACCAACTCCCAGAGTTTACTCAAATTCATGTCCATTGAGTCGGTGATGCCATCCAACCATCTCTGCAACCCCATGGACTGCAGCATGCCAGGCCTCCCTGTCCATTACCAACTCCCAGAGTTTACTCAAATTCATGTCCATTGAGTCGGAGATACCATCCAACCATCTCATTCTTTGTCGTCCCCTTCTCCTCCTGCCTTCAGTCTTTCCCAGCATCAGGGTCTTTTCAAAGGAGTCAGTTCTTCACATCATGTGGCCAAAGTATTGGAGTTTCAGCTTCAGCATCAGTCCTTCCAATAGTGTTTGTTATGACTGGTGCATTCTCTTGGCAAAACTCTGTTAACCTTTGCCCTGCTTCATTCTGTACTTCAAGGCCAAATTTGCCCATTACTCCAGGTATCTCTTGACTTCCTACTTTTGCATTCCAGTCCCCTGTAATGAAAAGGACATCTTTTTTGGGTTATTAGTTCTAGAAGATCTTGTAGGTCTTCATAGAACCGTTCAGCTTCAGCATTATTGGTCAGGGCATAGACTTGGATTACTGTGATATTGAATGGTTTGCCTTGGAAACAGATCATTCTGTCATTTTTGAGATTGCATCCAAGTGCTGCATTTCGGACCCTTTTGTTGACTGTGATGGCTACTCCATTTCTTCTAAGGGATTCTTGCCCATAGTAGTAGATATGGTCATCTGAGTTAAGTTCACCCATTCCAGTCCATCTTAGTTTGCTGATTGCTAAAATGTCTGTGTTCACTCTTGCTATCTCCTGTTTGACCACTTCCAATTTGCCTTGATTCATGGATCTAACGTTCCAGATTCCTATGCAATACTGCTCTTTGCAACATTGGACTTTACTTCCATCCCCAGTCACATCCACAACTGGGTGTTGTTTTTGCTTTGTCTCCGTCTCTTCATTCTTTTCCGGAGTTCGTTCTCCACTGATCTCAGTAGCATATTGGGCACCTACCGACCCGGGGTGTTCTTCTTTCAGTGTCCTATCTTTTTGCCTTTTCATACTGTTCATGGAGTTCTCAAGATAAGAATACTGAAGTGGTTTGCCATTCCCTTCTCCAGTGGACCACGTTTTGTCAGAACTGTATACCATGACCTGTCCTTCTTGGGTGGCCCTACATGGCATAGCTCATAGTTTCATTGAGTTAGAGAAGGTTGTGGTCCATGTGATCAGATTGGTTAGTTTTCTGTGATTGTGGTTTTCAGTCTGTCTGCCCTCTGATGGAGAAGGATAAGAGGCTTATGGAAGCTTCCTTTTTGTCAGAACTGTATACCATGACCTGTCCTTCTTGGGTGGCCCTACATGGCATAGCTCATAGTTTCATTGAGTTAGAGAAGGTTGTGGTCCATGTGATCAGATTGGTTAGTTTTCTGTGATTGTGGTTTTCAGTCTGTCTGCCCTCTGATGGAGAAGGATAAGAGGCTTATGGAAGCTTCCTGATGGGAGAGACTGACTGAGGGGGAAACTGGGTCTTGTTCTGATGGGCAGGCTTCCCTGATAGCTCAGTTGGTAAAGATTCCGCCTTCAATGTAGGAGACCCCGTTTCAATTCCTGGGTCAGAAGATCCACTGGAGAAGGGATAGGCTACCCACTCCAGTATTCTTGGATTTCCCTTGTGGCTCAGCTAGTAAAGAAGTTGCCTGCAATATGAGAGACCTGGGTTCTATCCCTGGGTTGGGAAGATCCCCTGGAGAAGGGAAAGGCTACCCACTCCAGTATTCTGGCCTGGAGAATTCCATGGACTGTATAGTCCATGAGATCACAAAGAGTCAGACATGACTGTTTCTTTACCTCTCATCTAAATGAAGTTTCTTAGGAGAGTCCATATAGGGTATATTCCTGTTTAACAGATAGAAAAATAAAGGATTAAAGAGATTGACTTTGCCTAGAGTTGTAGAACTAGAAAGCAGTTGATTTTTGAATTCACAGGCAGGGACTTGACTTCCAAGCCAAGGCTCTCATTTACTCTCTGATTAATTTCAGTTGCTTCATCTATAATGTTGTGAGGATTTGGTGGCATAGTGAATATGGGCTTGTAGCATACTCCGTGGTATATAATGTTTAGCCAGCATTTTCCCCCAGAAGTGTTGTAAGTACATGCTGTTTGTCAGGCACTGTGCTTACTGTTGATGTCACAGTGATGAAACATACCTCTACCTTTTAAAAGCTGACTGACCAGGCAGAGGGACCAGCNGTGGCATAGTGAATATGGGCTTGTAGCATACTCCGTGGTATATAATGTTTAGCCAGCATTTTCCCCCAGAAGTGTTGTAAGTACATGCTGTTTGTCAGGCACTGTGCTTACTGTTGATGTCACAGTGATGAAACATACCTCTACCTTTTAAAAGCTGACTGACCAGGCAGAGGGACCAGCATGAACAAAAACCAGATTGTTTTCTAAAGTCACACAGACCTGCATATAAGAAAACATCCTTATACTCTGAATAGTAGTAGACAGTATTTGAAATGATTGAACTTTTATTGTTTTAATTTGAAGTATAGTTTTATAATTTTGGGTTAATTTCTGCTATGCAGCAAAATGATTCGGTTATATAGATAGACATTGTTTTTTAAAATATTCTTTTCCATTATGGTTTATCATAGGATACTGAAATATAGTTCCCTATCCTATACAGTAGGACTTTCTTGTTTATCTTATATATATATACATGTAGTAGCTTACATTTGCTAACCCCAGCCTCCTTCTCCATCCCTCTCCCAGCTCTCCCCCCATTAACCACCACAGATCAGTTCTCTGTGCCTGTGAATCTATTTCTGTTTCATAGATTGTTCATTTGTATTGTATTTTTGATTCCACATGAGTGATATTATATGATATTTGTCTTTCTGACCTACTGAGTGTGATATTCTCTAGTTGTATCCATGTTGCTGCAGATGGCATTATTTCATTTTTTTATGGCTGAGGAATATTCCGCTGAATGTATGTCCTACATCTTCCTTATTCCTTCATCTGCCAGTGGACATTTAGGTTGCTTCCATTTCTTGGCTGTTGTTGACAGTTCTGCTATGAACGTAAGGGTGAAATACATTAAGCCTTAAGATAACCCTTCTTCCATCCCCAAACATCCCCATCAGCTTAGTTTATATCATTACTTTCACTGTTTTATCGTAAGTATAGTCATTGCTTCCGTCTTTCCCTAGACCTGGATGTCTCATTGTAGCATCTTTTCAAACCCCATTTTGCCTGTGATAGTTTTTCATTATCTTGATTAATTACTACCTCAAGTACTAGCTATGAGATTTTTACCTTTAAGTTATCTAGTTACATCATTCTCCCTGTCACGTAGAGAAACAGTTAATATCTCTTCAATATATTAACAAACGGTAGATCAATGCTAGATTGTTAAAGGAGAATACTACCAGTAATTTAGTGTTAGAGTACATTCCTAATGAGTTAAGGTAAAGGGTTCCAGCACTGTTCTCCCCCAGGTGTGTCTCTTGACCACCGTGAGAGACAGATTCTGAGTTGAATAAAACTACGTGTCAAAACTGACACAGAATTCAATTTGAATTTTATCGTATGATAAATTGAGTAAAATCTCTCATGTAAGATTACTCCTCTAATCTCTGGCCCAAGGCAGTTACAAGTAATTTTTTTTTTTAAGTATAAAACCTCAATAGGTACATGTAAACTGTGATGTCTATTTTAGAGCTTGACGAAGTTGACAGATACTAAGTGAAGTGAAGGCCTATGATTTGACTGTCACCACCTACATATACTTATAAATAGAACACCAAATTGGTTAATGGCAAGTTTTAACCGTAGCCCACAGATGAAGACAAATAGAATTTTTTGTTCCTGTCTGTATGTATGGATTCACATCTGACACAAGGAAGCTTCATTTATGTTGAATGACAGTTTATAGTGAAGGTGAAATTATATGTACCAGTATATGTTTTGATTTGGCTTTTCTCATTAATGATAAATATATCTTTACCATTAAAATATGTCTTTACCATTAAAAGAAAACTTTTAATGTATTAGAATGAATTTTCCTATTAATTGATGACATATTCTTAATTTTCTCAAGCAAAACTTTTATAAGACCAATGTGACATGAAAAATAATTAATTTGAAATTCACATGGAAAAATACTGGAACTTCCATGTTATGACATAAATGCTTTGTTATGACTACTTTAAAATGTTTTAGTACATTATGAACGTATCAATTCACAACATGCTAGTCATTCTGAGTACTCATGGTTCGCAAGTATTTATTTTCCTTATTGTCTTTACTAAAAATAAGTTCAAGCGTGTTCAAACTTATAGTACTGGTGAGTAATAAATAAGCAATTTGATATTCCAACATAGTTTTTATAATTCCTGTTATTCAATGTGACAGTAGAAATATGAGCTTCATTAGCTTTATTTACGCTTCCCTCTTAATGTTTTCTTCAAATTAAAAAAACAGTGCTGTCTCAGAAGTACTTTACAAGTCCTGTGACCTTTTTAATTCAAGTGAGAGTAAGGCCTCAGGATATTATTTTAAGATGCTCTTTGGGAGGATACCTGCCTTTTACATTCACTGTCTCATTTAATTCTCACAATAGTTTTATAGGATGGTAGAACACCCAATTTAGAGAAGGATTGGGAGGCTAGGGAGTGAAGGATTGACTGATGTCCCATAGGAATAGCTAATAAGTACTGGAAAACAGGAAGGACACTCAGGGCTGCCCTTATGTCCCCTGTCATTCTTCTTCCAACTTTTGGGGAATAGTTTTCTCCATGCGAGTCTTTTATCCTAACAATGTGCAATTAATCAGGATGTATTTTAAGTAGTTTAAAAATTGATGTAGCTAGAATTTAGCCAACTATTGTTTTCCTATTGAATTTTATGTGTAAAGTATATCCTTGTCACTTAATTACATGTATGATAACAATTTATGTTTCTTTGGTGGTGGGGGTTTAGTCACTAATCATGTCCGACTCTTGTGACCCCCATGGGCTGCAGCCTGCCAGCCTCCTCTGTCCATGCAAGAATACTGGAGTGGGTTTCCACTCCCTTCTCCAGGCATCTTCTCCATCCAGGGGTCAAGCTTGTATCTCCTACATTGCAGGCGGATGCTTCACCGTCACACCACCACGTGTTGTGTTAGTCACTCAGTCGTGTCTGACCCTTTGTGACCCCATGGTCTGTCCATGGAATTCTCTACACAAGAATACTGGAGTGGGTTGCCATTCCCTTCTCCAGGAGATCTTCCCGGCCCAGGGATCGAACCTAGGGTCTCCTGCATTGCAAGCAGATGTTATGTTTTTTACCATCTGAGCTACCAGGGAAGCCCCAAGATTATTTCCTTAAAAGCTTAACAACACTGAAAACAGAAACCTGCTCTTTAGTGTGCAGTGTTGCATAATTCTTCTTGTAAAGCCATTCAGTTATTTTCTTGCAAACTCTAATATGCTTCTGTTTATGCAGTCCACAGTTTATGCAATCCACGGTTTATGCAAAATAGTCACAGTGGTTAAAAAAATACAGCATGTGGGGTGTGGAGCAGCTAGAAGATACTTGTATTACACAGGTACCCTTACCTTCAGTTTTCTTAAATGATTGAACAGCCTTGTTCAGAGCAGTATTTTACATTTCATTTATTTAAATCGTCCATATTTGGGGTATACATCATGATGATTTGATACACATAATGCAGTCAAACCAGTTAACATGTCTCGTTTCATAGTTATCATTTATTACTGTGTGATGAGTGCACCTAAAAGCTACTCTCTTGGTGTATTTTCAGTGTTCAACACAGTATTATTATGTAGAATCATCATGCCTGTACATTAGACTTCTGGATTTATTCATCCTACATAACTGCAGCTCTGTACCTTTTGATCAACATCTCCCCATCTGCCCCCACCATCCCCTGGTAACCATCATATTACTTTGCTTCTTTGAGTTTCACTTTAAATTTTTATTTTTTAGATTGCACTTATAAGTGAAATTATGTAGTATTTGTCTTTCTCTGTCTAGCTTACTTCACTCAGCGTGACGACCTCCTAATTCATCCAAGTTGTCATACAAAGTAGCATTTCCTTCTTTCTCACAGTGGAATAATAAATACTCCATTGTATCTGTGCATCACCTTTTCTTCAGCTGTTCATCCATTGACAGACACTTGAGTTATTTCCATATCTGAACTACTGTAAGTGATGCTGTAATGAACCTTAGGGTATAGATAATCATTTTGATTCTTGATTTTGTTCCCTTTGTGTGCATACCCAGAAGTGGAATTGCTGGATCATCTCGGAGAAGGCAATGGCACCCCACTCCAGTACTCTTGCCTAGAGAATCCCATGGACAGAGGAGCCTGGTAGGCTGCAGTCCATGGNATTTTGATTCTTGATTTTGTTCCCTTTGTGTGCATACCCAGAAGTGGAATTGCTGGATCATCTCGGAGAAGGCAATGGCACCCCACTCCAGTACTCTTGCCTAGAGAATCCCATGGACAGAGGAGCCTGGTAGGCTGTAGTCCATGGTGTCGCTAAGAGTCGGACACGACCGAGTGACTTCACTTGCATTTTTCACTTTCACGCATTGGAGAAGGAAATGGCAACCCACTCCAGTGTTCTCGCCTGGGAATCTCAGGGACGGGGGAGCCTGGTGGGCTGCCGTCTATGGGGTCGCACAGAGTCAGACAGACTGACGTGACTTAGCAGCAGCAGCAGGGTAGTTCTAGTCTTACATTTTTGAGGAGTGTTTGTACTGTTTTTCGTAATAGCTGTGCCAATACGCATTTCCACCAACAGTTCGGTCACATTGTTTTCTTGCTGTTGAGTGGTTTGAATTCCTTATGTATTTTGGATATTAACCCCTTTTCAGATGGGTGGTTAGCAAATATTTTCTCCCACTTCCTAGATTGTCTCTTCCCTTTGTTGATTGTTTCCTTGACTGTGCAAGAAGCTTTTTAGTTTGATGAAATCCCATCTGTCTACTTTTGCTTTTGTTGCCTGTGCTTTTGGTGTCATGTCCAAAACAGTCTTACCTACATCAGTGTCAAGAAGCTTTTCCCCTATATTTTCTTCTAATAGTTGCATGGTTTCAGGTCTTACATTCAAATCTCAATTCCATATCAAGTTGATTTTTTGCATATGTAGTGAGATGAGTTCAATTTCATTCTTCCACATGTGGAAAGCCAGTTTTTGTAGCACTCTTTGTTGAAGAAACTATCCTTTCTCTAATTGTGTGTGTTCTTTGCATTTTTGATAAAGATCATAAATGTGTAGAAACAAATCTATTGGTCTATTGTGATGCTCTGTTGTGTCCCAGTGTTTTGTGCATCTGTTTTTATGCCAGCTATGTTACTGTTGATCACGTGGTGTTGGAGAAGACTCTTGAGAGTCCCTTGGACTGCAAGGAGATCCAACCAGTCCATTCTGAAGGAGATCAACCCTGGGATTTCTTTGGAAGGAATGATGCTAAAGCTGAAACTCCAGTACTTTGGCCACCTCATGCGAAGAGTTGACTCATTGGAAAAGACTCTGACGCTGGGAGGGATTGGGGGCAGGAGGAGAAGGGGACGACCGAGGATGAGATGGCTGGATGGCATCACGGACTCGATGGA
>SJYX01021818.1:0-10134 GCA_006410675.1 Oreotragus oreotragus | reverse complement strand
GGTGGGCTGCTGTCTATGGGGTCACACAGAGTCGGACATGACTGAAGTGACTTAGCAGCAGCAGCAGGCAGTCTTCTAAGTGTTTGATGTATGTTACTTTACTCAGTTCTCAGAATACTGTATGATTTGGTCCCATTATTCATCAGCCCTATTTTGCTGATTAAGAAATTGAGGCAGAGAGACAATATCTTTGCCCAAGGTCACACTATTTGTGAGTAGTAAGGCTGAGATTTGAACAATGGCAGTCTCGCTCCAAAGTCTATGTACTTAGCCACCACACCAGACTGCCATTTACCACCCTGTGAAGCAACTGGCATATCAGTTCGCATGTATCCCTAGTTAAGTGGTGAAGCCAAGATTTTATCCAGGCTCAGATGATAAAGAATTCGTCTGCAGTGCAGGAGACCTGGGGTTGATCCCTGGGTCAGGAAGATCCCCTGGAGGAGGCATGACAGCCCACTCCAGTCTTATTGCCTAGAGAACCCCCATGGACAGAGAAGCCTGGCAGGCTACAGTCCATGGGATTGCAAACAGTCGGACATGGCTGAGTGACTAATCATACAAACTGATTTAGAATCAGAGCTCTTTCCTAAGACAGCTATACTGCCTTTCAAAGTAGCATACTCAAACCTCGCTCTCACTCTCATCAGCAGCCACTNAGAAGCCTGGCAGGCTACAGTCCATGGGATTGCAAACAGTCGGACATGGCTGAGTGACTAATCATACAAACTGATTTAGAATCAGAGCTCTTTCCTAAGACAGCTATACTGCCTTTCAAAGTAGCATACTCAAACCTCGCTCTCACTCTCATCAGCAGCCACTAACAGAAGGTTGTGGTGTGAAGACCCAGGGCAACATAGACACCATAGAAGCATATAGGACAAGGACTCCTCATCACCAACCCACCAGCCACAGCATAAACTAGAGGGTTTGCTAGAGGACATTGTCTCCTCTGGTCCTCCTAGCCCGTGCTCTTCTGTCTTCACTCTCAGGAGATGAGGTGGTTGATGGAACAGACACTAGACCAGGGAGCATGAGGCCTGGGTTGCATCCTTAGAGCAACCTGGCAAGGGCAGAGTGCCACTGCCAGGGTAGGCATCACCCAGCTGGCTCCCTAAGTCCTCTCAACTAACTCAGGAGTAAGCATGACAACTAGTTTGCAGATGAGGGAACTGAGATTCAGAGGGTTAAGTAATTCCATCAAGAGCAGCAAATATGGTATTCAGAGCAGGTCTGCCTGACTATGAAATCCTCATACACACTCGTATGACCAAGTTGCTTCTAAAGTCACTTTAAATCCTCCAAAACTCAGATTCCACAAATATAAAAGGAGGATATTTTGCTAACTCAGTATTCTCTGTATCTTGGAGCCCTTGGGATTCTTCAAAGGTGTCTCAGAAGTCATTTTTGGAAGGAAGTTCAAGGAGACAGGGCCCAGAAAGCCAGCTACCCCTGTGCACACATGCATGCACATACTCACACACACAGAGAAACACTGAGCAGGGCCCCGCTTAGCTTTAACACCTCGGAGAAGATCAGCATGGCGAAGGTACAGTAAAGAAAGAAAAGGCTGTACCCAAACGTCTGCTGATCTAAATACAATCTGAGAAAGTGTTTCCCTTGTGTCTGTGAAGAAGGCCTGCTTACCCAGGGCCAGCTAGTGAGAACCACACTCTGAATCTTCTCTTGTGGTCACCATTCCTTGAGGACTTCTATTGGTCAGGGATAGAAGCGATATAGCATTTGTGGCTTAATTTTTTTTTTTTTAACTTTTAACCCAAACTATATTCCTCCCCAGAGAAACAAATTGGTCCTTAAATGATCACTATCATGCAGGCATTTTGATGCATGCATGGAGAGCCAAGCTTTACTTTGTCCCATCTCATATCACTCTCACTAAAAACTACATATGTTGAAAAGAATAAACCCAAGGAAAGGCAAGTGTTAATCATGGTAACAGTGATCACACCTTTTTAAAAACACTTATTGAGGTATCTTTTACATACCGTAAAATTCACTCATTTTAAGTGTGCAAGTCATTGATTTTCAGAAAATATACAGTTGACAACTATTACCCTAATTCAAATTTGGATCATCTCCATCACCCCCAAAGATACCTCAAGCTCATTTGCACTTACTCTCTCTTCCCACCCTAGGAAACCACTAATCTACTTTCTGTTTCTTATAGATTTGCTTTCTCTGAGCATTTCACTTAAATGGAATCCTATGTGGTATTTTCTGTCTTCTTTCATTTTATGTACTCTTTTGGAAGTCCATCTCTTGAGCATGTCTTAGTACTTCATTCCTTTCTACCTGACATCTTTTTGACTAGCAGCATTATATAGAGGAAAGATCATGGTTTTCAGAAGCATGCAAACTTGGAGCCAGATTAAAGTACCACTTTTTAGTTGTGTGCCTGGGCAATTTGCTCAACCTCCGTGAAACCAATTTGTCAAATAAAAATACTAATCCTTCCCTCAGAGGATTATTCTGTCAATTAAATGGATTGTACCAGCAGACAATGGGCACTCAAGAAATCTAGTCTTTCTGTCTACATTCCCCAGGAATCACTGCTTTTCTTACCCCTGCATCAATTGCAAAGTGAATCCTTCAGCCTCCCTACCAACCTTCACAGGAAGCCTGCAATGAGAGCCTGCATAACCAGCAATATCAGGAACAGAATTCCACCCAGGGGAATCACATCCTTCATTAATGGGGTCCAGATGGTGATGGGTTTAAGGGATTTTCCTCAATTATCTTGCTGTCATTTTTCAGAAAGGTTAAACTCTATCTCATTATTTTAAGGAGGAAAATGTTTACAATTTGACACCAGAACATTTAATAGAGTTAACCTTACTTTTGCAAGGCTCTAAGAACAACCTGTTTTCCCACGAATCCTTATAAACCTGCCCCAGTAACATTCCTCAAATAACATGTAAGCAAGTAGTGAAAGGCTATAATCCCCTGAATTAATAAAATTCACCTCAAAGCCTCAAAACTTAACTGGTTTCCAATAGCTGCAGACTCTTTCTTTCCTAAACCTTTAGAAGGAACCGAATTTCATGTGTGTAGCAGAATAGACTAAACTGACCTCCTTGTTCATTTCTCCAGTACATCTTATCTGATTAGAACATGTTCTCAATTTGAGGTCCAGTTCAAAGGAATCCTGGATATAAATCCACCATAAACTGTTAGACACACAGTTTACAAATACGCAGTTCCTTAGCTCTGAGCATAAAACTCTCTGTTCTAAACCTGTTTTTCCTTCCGAATCATTGTTTCTTTATAGACTTTAATCCACCATGATTCCCTTTTGTGTTTCTGATTGTTTTTCTCTCTTCTCTGATACTTTTCACAGCTGTATTTCCTCCCCAAAATCCTTAAATGCTTAGATTCACTCGCAGATTCACTTTTTGTTAAGTATAGTATAACAGACAAAACAGAGAAGGACGATAATGTTCAATACTTCTACTAAATAAAATAGGTTTGTAACATTTTATATGTCTCTCACTTCAAGGAGATTAGTAGAGTGTATCATTTTTCATCATATAAAATATGAACTAAGTTGTCAAATGTAAACTAGTTATTAAGAGAGGTGACATACAGCTTTCTAATCTTTATATACCAATAACTGTCACCATATATATTAATGGCACTAAAGATAAAATGATTCTTTCAAAAAAGTAAATTGGATATAATTCCTATAAGTGATCAATCTACAACATTAGCACAAGAGTCAAACCAGAATTTCTACTGTGATATAATCATACTGATAAAGACAAACATATAAAAGCTAAATCCAGACTGAATCACACTTAAATCAATGTACCTGCATAAAGATTGCTGTGTTTCCTTGCTCTTTGTACTTATCTGAAATACGAACTGTTAACAAAATCCACAATTAAATTTTCTCCCACTATTGAGAGATCAGGAGGAAGTGAGTGTGGTCTCAGGAGAGAAGTTTTCACTGACTGTCTTATCACCTAAAATAGGCATGAGAATCCATAAATGTGATAAAAAGAATTAAAAATAATTGGGGAAGGGAGCAAAAGCAGCTTAAATTTAGTTAAATTTGTAAATTTCCCCAATCCTGAAAAAGTTTTTCTCAAGTTCAAACTTCCCTTTCATACACTACAGTGAAGAGAGTAATTTATATCCAAGACTTTATTTTAGGGATCTTATTTTAAATGGTATCATAGGAATTTGACTCATGGTATAAATAGTAAATCTGGGATTTAGCAAAGATTTTTGTGCAGTACATGTTTAGCAGCAGATGACAAAATAATCTTGAGGCATGATGATTTAACTTCACTTTGGTGCAAAAACATCTGAAGCCTCAAATTCCAAAATATGGCTAGCATACTGAAAGTAAAAAAAAAAAAAAGACAATTAATGACCCAAATATTCAATATATATACAAAAATCACACAACTTTTGGATTATAATTTGGCCTATAGTTTGTTCATAGCTCTCTAGACAATCCTGATCTCAGACTAATTGGTTAAAACCTCACATTTGCAGCGATCATCTCTGAGGCTTTGATCACTCTAAATACCCATTGTGTGCCAGCATTCACACATCCTATACATGAACTACCAAATAACACCAAGAGGCTCCTACCCCGAGATGGCAGCAAGTTTTTGGTGTGCCTGGCGGGCCATTTCACAGCCTTTGGTTCTTGTCTTGTGCATTTCCGCCCGGAGAGAGGGGCAGCTGACCGAGACGTCCCCAATGGAAATGACCAATTCTCGGTACAGGGCCACTTGCGTGTTGAACTCTTGCACAAGCTGGAAAAGAAGCCAGTTTCTTTCGTAAGACATTTATCAACAGAAAGTTTGCTATTTTTTCCGACCTAAACAGAGGCTTTCACTGACCCCCAAGCCACCTCAAATCTCCTGCTAAAGAGCCTACAGAGTGTTTAAAGGCTGGGACACAAAGATTGTTCTCTTTGTCCAAGACAAGTGTTTATTTTTCATCCCTAAGTCTGGTCATGGAAGTTCTATTTCCAGACCTACTTGCTCCCATCCGTTCAGACTCAAGTTTCTGACGATCGAGAGCATATTTGGAGAGCTACCATGCCACTCCCAGGCCACCAGAGAGTAATGCTGGCAATTCTCGCATAGAATGTTCCCCTCTACTACAGCTGGGATGTGAATTTGAATTGGCCTGTGGATTTCGAAAGGCCAAAGGTGGGTTGTATTAGGCAATCCGTTCACTTCCTGCCAGACCGCTGATCAGTCTGGGCTCTGGTGTCTGACAGGAAGACTCGGCACAGCCTCTGCGCTGGAACCTTCGTCTCCTCCGCGGCGCCCTGTGCGTCCTGTTTGGGTTTGTTTGCTCCTGTCTCCCCACAATTCAGCACTCTTACCTTCCTAACCCCTCCCTCCCTGGTGAGCCAGCCAGTTCACCGAGTCTTTCGTATCTGCCATACTCCGAGGGGTTAGAAGGATGACCTACAACCGCTGCCCCCAAGACAATCTCCGCAGCACTTCTTGGCGGGTCCATGACGACCCAGGTGTCACCCCGAATCTGGGGGACTGCAGATTTTAAAATAGTGCATGTACACGTGATCGGCATGGAGGAGATGAGGGTGGCGGAGTGGCTGGCACTCTGGCGAACGATTATCGGACACGATTCCCCCACATCTCCAAAGGGAAAAGAAAAAAGAAAGAAAGAAAAAAAGGAGACGCATTTTCCACCTACCATCTTGCAATCGTCCAGGGCTCGTTGGCTTTTGTGGGCGCTCTCGGAGCCGCTGCCCCTGCGCTCCCAGTCCCCGCTCTGCAGCGGGGGCTTGCTGATCTGGAAGATTGAGGAGCGGGTGGACCGGCTGGGGCGCTTTTTGCGCCCATTCGGTGCAGAACTCATGCATACACATCCACCAAGCCGAAGCCGCTGGTGCAGTGCGCCCCGGCGCGGGCGGCCCGGTTGTTGCCCTGCGAGCCGCCGCCGAGCAGCCGGAGCTGGGACCGAGGCGCGGCGCTCACAGGGTTGGGGCTGACTGCGCGGGTGGGTAACCTTCAGCTTGAAGGAGAGCCGGGGAAGCGCTGGCTGTGCCGTGCAGCATCGCTTCCACTAGCAGCGAGGAAGGGGCTCGGTCAAGTTCTGCTCAGCAACACTGCCGGCCCTGTCCCGGGAGCTGGGCGCTGGCGCGGGCTCGCACCGCTTTCCGCTCGGCATGGATCGCAAGGCTGGGCGAGAAGGAACACGCCGCCCGGCGGCTCCGAGTTTCCATTCAGATGGACAGTTTTCAAAAGCCTGCGCTGCCAGGTGGAGGGGGGCAGGGGGTGGGGGTGCAGCGGGGAGAGTGTCGCTCTAGCTTCGGGTGTCTTCCCACGGCGGCGGCGCTCCCCTCCCTCCCCAGTCACTAGGCCTGGAAGGGCTGGCTGTCCCCAAGCAGGCAATTGGTTCTAATCCGCTGTCTTGATCCCTCGTCTCCACGGGGCTCGCCTGTTTGAGGATCCCAAATGAATCCGTGGCGGGACTGGCAGACGCAGGGAATCAGTCCGGCTGACGTGGTTCGCGGCCCGGCGCATGGATAGGATGGGAATACTAATGTGATCCGTCCATACAACCCCCTTCCCCCTCCAGGGCTTATGCACTTATCCAATCAAATCCCCGGGAACATCAATTGCAATATTACTTCATCGGCTCTATTATTAGAAACGAAAAGTGTCATCAGAGTGGAGCACATTGCCACATGCTGGGACCTAAACCCGATTCCAGATCAACCAGTGTGGGCTTGAGGCCCTCGCCGTCAGAGACGTTCTGGGGCCACAGATGAGCGGAGCCCAACGAGGAGGAAGTGAGATTTTTATCTCAGAAGGAAGATCTCTTGATAACAGTATTTTAAAATAGTTTTGTTTCCCTGGGTTTTGTTGTGTTTTTGTCTTTGTTTGGCACGTACAGGGAGGGAAACCAGCAGCAGCGGGAGCAGAAGGCAAGAGGCCTTCAGTCAAACTGGTCCTCCAGCCATCCCATCCCATCCTCACTAGTGAAGTTCCTGGTCTTCCGCTCCGGAGGCTGGGTACCCAGCTCTGAGAGTTTCCCAGTGGAGGTCTGAACAAGAGCCAACAGGCCTCCCCGGACCCTGGAAAGGCTCAGTTCTCCTCTGTGGATCTCAGTGACCCAGAGGCCAAAGGAGGTGGCCCATGAAAGCGGGGCCCTGGAGTGAGTTCCTTGGCCATTTAAGTTCACCCTTACCACTGACTTCCTAAGATTCTTCTGGAAGGAAGAGAGCTAGTGTGGGCATTCAACTCCAGTGCTCTGAGAATGCTTGTTCCCATGAACGGGTTGTTTGGAGGGGACAGATAAAGAAGTCTGTCACAGGGGAACTAGTTATGTTTTGAAAAACCTAATGAAGAACAAAACAGAAGTTTCCAGTCTCTTATGGGGTTATAGAGGGTATACAGAGAGGGAGAGCCAGAAATAGCCAGAAAGGCTAACACCCTAAGAAGACGTTTCTAGATTATTATTTTTTTTTTCAGATGGATAAACATAACAGGGTAGTATAATAAGAAAGATATGTGTTTTTTGTCCTCAGTTCCTGATGCAGAACTCTTAAAACTCTTGTTATTTCCTCAATGATAAGGGTGATACGGGGCTTCCCAGGTGGGACTAGTGGTAAAGAATCCATCTGGCAAATAGAGGAGATCTAAAAGACGTGGGTTTGATCCCTGGATCAGGAAGATCCTCTGGAGAAGGAAATGGCAACCCACTCCAGGATTCTTGCCTGGAGAATTCCATGGACAAGGAGCCTGGTGGACTACGATCCAGAGGGTGACAAAAAGTTAGACATGACCAAAGCGACTTAGCATATGTGCAAGGGTGAAAGGAGCCCCTTGTCACCAGAAAGACCAAGCTTTGATTAGGCATTCGGAACTTTCAGCACCATCTCCCAGCTTCCACAGAAGGGAGAGAGACTGGAGACTGATTTAATCACAAAGAGAATCAATTATGCCTACATAGTGAAACCTCCATTAAAAACCCTAAATGATGGGATTCAGGGAGCTTCTGTGTTGGTGAAGACATGGAGTTGCTGGGAGGGTGGCATACCCAGAAGGGGCACGGCATCTCCACCTCCCCACTCCCAACCTTACATACCTTACCCTACACATCTCTTTCTGAGTCATAATCTTTATAATAAACTGGTAAGTAAAGTGCATTCCCAAGTGCTGCAAGTCATGCTGCCAAATAATCAGATCTGAGAGGGGTTTATGGAAACTCTTGAATTAGTAACCAAGTTGGACAGAAGTTAACTGCTGCTAACTTGGGGTATTGAATTGTAGAGCACTCAGTTGCTTTTGGAGAGTTGGAGAAATAGTGTTGAAAAAGAATCCACATATTTGTTTGGAGAGGAAAAAACCCTCACGGGGAATATCTGGATGGATATTCAGCTGCATTTGCACTGTTATTAAGTCATTAAGTCATGTCCGACTCTTTGAGACCTCATGGACTGCAGCACTCCAGGCTCCTCTGTCCTACACTTTCTCCTTGAGTTTGCTCAGATTCACGTCCATTGAGTCAGTGATGCTATCTATTCTCTGCCGCCCCTCTCTACTTTTGTCTTCAATCTTTCCCATCATTCAGTCTTTTCCAATGAACTGACTTCACATTAGGTGGCCAAAGTATTGAGCTTTAGCAACAGTCCTTCCAGTCTTCACAAAAGATTGAAAATCAGTTTTCCCTAAGGCAGAGTCGAGGAGAGAAGCATCAGCCCCCACCCCAAACTTTGATGTGCAGCAGCTGTCTTCTAGGTGTTTAGATGGTCCAGAGACCAGGGTGAAGGGGTCGCCTCTTGGATGAGTCTTCACAAAGATAGGAAGATAAAGAGATTAACTCTTAGCCAACTCTGACTGTTCCTTGTGCCCCCCAGTCTCAATTTCCTCTCTACTTCCTGTGTGTAGGGAGGAGGGAGTAGAGAACACATTAGAGGGTTTGGTGAAATTTTCTGGGATCTGGTGAGTGGTTGGGATGCTGAAGGAAGGTACAAGGAGGTGAAAGAAGGATAGATAATATTCATTTGTAAATTCAGTTTAGTTCAGTTCAGTTGCTCAGTCATGTCTGACTCTTTGTGACCCCATGGACTGCAGCACACCAGGCTTCCNAAATTTTCTGGGATCTGGTGAGTGGTTGGGATGCTGAAGGAAGGTACAAGGAGGTGAAAGAAGGATAGATAATATTCATTTGTAAATTCAGTTTAGTTCAGTTCAGTTGCTCAGTCATGTCTGACTCTTTGTGACCCCATGGACTGCAGCACACCAGGCTTCCCTGTCCATCACCAACTCTGGGAACTTGCTCAAACTCATGTTCATCGAGTTGGTGATGCCATCCAACCATCTTATCCTCTGTCATCCCCTTCTCTTCCTGCCTTTAATATTTCCCAGCATAAAGGTCTTTTCCAATGAGTTAGTTCTTCACATCAGGTGGCCAAAGTATTGGAGCTTTAGCTTTCAGCATCAGTCCTTCAATGAATAGTTAGGACTGATTTCCTTTAGGATGATGGACTGATTTGACCTTGCAGTCCAAGGGACTCTCAAGAGTCTTCTCCAGTACTAGAGTTCAAAAGCATCAATTCTTATGGCCAAAGTATTGGAGCTTTAGCTTTCAGCATCAGTCCTTCAATGAATAGTTAGGACTGATTTCCTTTAGGATGATGGACTGATTTGACCTTGCAGTCCAAGGGACTCTCAAGAGTCTTCTCCAGTACTAGAGTTCAAAAGCATCAATTCTTAAGCGCTCAGCTTTCTTTATGGTCCAATTCTCACATCCATACATGACTACTGGAAAAACCATAGCTTTGACTAAAGGGACATTCATCAGCAAAATGATGTCTCTGCTTTTTAATATGCTGTTTAGTTTGGTCATGGCTTTTCTTCCGAGGAGCAAGTGTCTTTTAATTTCATGGCTGCAGTTACTATCTGCAGTGTTTTAGGAGCCCAGGAAAAGAAAGTCTCTCACTGTTTCCATTGTTTCTTCACCTACTTGTCATGAAGTAATGGGACCAGAGGCCATGATATTTGGTTTTAGAATGTTGAGTTTTAAGCCAGTGTTTTCACTCTTCTCTTTGACTTTCATCAAGAGGCTCTTCAGTTCCTCTTCACTTTCTGCCATAAGGGTGGTGTCATCTGCATA
>SJYX01021817.1:34166-95782 GCA_006410675.1 Oreotragus oreotragus | reverse complement strand
CGCTAATCCCAGGCAGGACAATTCCCAGCCCGCTGCGCCTCAAAGCACCTTCCCCTCCCCAGCTCTTTCCTTTAAGTGCTGGGAAAAGAGGCTCCGATTTCCCGTTCGCTCTCTTCGATCTGACCACCTCCCCTCATCCCTTCTCCAAATCTCGGTCCCGGAGACCACAGGCGTCACTCTCGCTCCGCCAGTTCATGCACCTGCTGCTGCTACTAGAAAGGCGAACCCTTGGGCCAGGAAGAATGAGGAAGGGGCTCCTAGAGACCCGCGCCCTCTAGAGGGGGTCAAGGGACCTCGGTCCCCACGGCCGCCACCCGGGCCGAGCACTGGATCCGCAGACCACCCCCCACTCCACCGCCACGGCCACCGCACCCGGCCCAGCCCCCGACCCCGATCGCGCTCGGCCGCCCCTCACCCCGCGGTCCCCCCACCCCGGCCCGGCCCTGGTGCCGCGCGCAGCCTCGGACAGGACAGGACAGGACGGGGTGCCTGGGCGAGCGGGCTGGCGCCGTTACATAACCGACCTGCTGGGCGTCCGCGATGCGCCGGCGGAGGCGGAGGCGATGGCTGGGCGGTCGCTCGGTCGGCGGGGCCGGCGACTGCGGGCGCGGCGCGGCTGCTCACCTGGCGGCCGGGCCGAGCGCGCGCGGGGACGGGCGCGGTGCCCGCGGGCCTGGGCGTGGGGCTGTGCGCGGCGCGCCCCGCCTCCCGGGCTCCGGCTCCGGCTCCGCGGGTCGGCGGGTCTCTGCCTCCCGCCCGCTGCTCGCCGCAACCTCCGCCGCCGTCACCCGGGACAAAGCGGCTCCGGGGAGGGGCCGAGCGGGCGGCTCTCGTGGGCGCGCCCCCAGCTCCGACTCATCGGGCCAACCTCCAATCAGACCCCGGGAAACCCAGAGCCCCTGTCTGGCCTCTGCTCCTCTCCTCCCGCCTGGCCCCGCGCCCTGCCCGGTCCCCTCTTCCCGCTCCCCTTCCCGGGCTCCCCCGCTGCCCTTCGCCTGGGTGCCCAGGAGGGGGGCGAAGGAGGAAGACTCTCTGGGGACCCAGCGCAGGACCCTGTCCTCAGGAGTCCCAGCGGGGAGAGGCTCCTCGGGGTCACGGCCGGGCTGGGGGCCTCTTGGGGATCGGAGTGGGCAGGGGGCTGGTGCTGAAGGTAAGGGTAAAGAAACGACCAGAAGTGCTGAGGAAGACTGGAGCTGATGGAGCCCCCCACCCCCCTCCGGCTAACTGAGGAAAAGTCGAGAAGCCCCTAGAAGGTCCTGGAGCACCGCGCCGGGTGGGCGCCGGCGCCCTCAGGCTGGCTCCCCGGCCGGGTCCCGCCCTCGGAGCTGAAGGTGCCCTGCGCGGGCCGCGGCTCTGCCAGGTTTCCCAGCCACCAGACCTGGGAACAGAGGGCTTCAATGACTCCTATTGTGTGAGAGCCTGTGATTCAGGAGTGGGAGGCTGGTATCGCAGTGAAACAGAATCTTAGGTAGATCTGTTGCTCAACAAACTTAACCCCGTAGAAGTCTCTGTTTTACAAAATAAAGCAGTTCAAAGCTGTGGCTTACCAGTGCTACCCATAAGGATAGAGTTGAGTCTCATGGCAAGGGAAGGCCAAAAATGTAAAAGATGATAATAAAGAAGATGGGAAAAACTGAAGGAAGAAGGGCGGCGGGAGAAGGAGGTGGGGGCGTGCGGACAGACTGGACCTGAAGGAGGGAAAGAATAAAGATGCAAATCAGTCTTGTATTCTGTCATCTTTCTAAATGCTATATAAATAGGCCTTTTCCCCCTGTGCTATTAATGCTCCTTCTTTCCTAGTAACAATATTCGAATTGCATTGAAGCAGTCTGTAAGTTTCACAATTATTCTTTTCTTGCCCAGACACCACACTATTTTTTCCATGGTTCACACAGAATTGCATGCTCTTAATAACAATAAAAAAAGTAGACCTTTGCTCTTCTCTCTGATTAATCTGCATTAAATATAAAGAAAGACCGAATTTCAGAGTTGAGAATGACCTCAGGCTCCTACTCCTCCAAACTTTTACTAGATGCATAAATCCATATATAATCACCGATTAGATGAATTACTTTTTTGGATAGAATTTTCTGGAAAAGCATCCTTATACTAAGCCCTAAATTGCTTTTGTGGGATTTTTCGCTCAGCAGTTCTAGTTCACTTTTTGAAGCTATGAAGACAGAGTACTCTGTGAAGACAGAGTTCGTTTTCCAACTGAATGTTTTCAGAATATGTGAAGATAGCCATCATCACTCACTCTAAGTTCCCATTTCCAAGTAAAATATCCTCAATCCTTTGAACTAAATTTCGCAGGAACCAGATGCTAGGATCTTCACCAGTCTTAAGACCTTCACCTTAATAGGATCTATTAAGTACATATATGTTTACAGATAAAGTTTTCTCATTATAGAAGTGATATATTTATTGAAGAAATTTTGCAAAGATGGAAAAACAAGATTTAATGTGAGAATTCAGTGAAGTAATACATGTAAAGCGTTTAGCACAATGCCTGGCACACAGTAGCACTCAATATATGTTAGCAACCACAAAAATGAACACAATCATTTTCTTACTACTTAGACACAGATTTTCTTATTTTTTAAACAGACTTTTTTTTTTAAGGTTCACGGCAAAATTGAGTGGAAGGTACAGAGATTTCTTGTATAGCCCCTGCCCTCAAACACTAGTAGCCTCTCTCATTATCAGCATCCCCCATGAGAGTGGTACATTTGTTAAAAGATGAACGGACGCGAACACATCATTAACCAAAGTCCATGGTTTACACTAGAGGTCACTTTTAGGTGTTGTACATGGACTGATTCTTTGAGTTTAACAAATATATAATGACACACCATTACCGTCTCTTGCACAACAGTCTCACTCCCCTAAAAATCCTCTGTGCTCTTCCTATTCATCCTTGCTTCCCCTCTAACCCTTGGCAATCACTGACATTTTAACTGTCTCTGTAGTTTTGCCTTTTCCAGAATGTCATATAGCAGGAATTATACAGCATACTGTATAGAATTTTCAGATTGGCTTCTTTCGTTTAGCAATATGCAATTACATTTCCTCCATGTGTTCTGTGGGAACATAAGTTTCAGCTCACTTGGGTAAATATTGAGGAGCATGATTTCTGGATCATATTGCACGAATACGTTTTGTAAGAAACCGCCAGAAACTGCCTTCCAAGTGGCTACACCACTTTGCATCTTAGCCAGCAATGAATTTTCCTGTTGTTCCACACACTTACCAGCCTTTGATTTTGTAAGCATTTTAGAAATTTGCCTTTCTAAAAGGCGTGTAGTAGTATCTCATTATTGCTTTAACCTAGCTTCTTAATGATATATGATATTGAATATCTTTCATTTGCTTATTTGCCATCCACAGATCTTCTTTGGTAAGATGTCCAGATTTTTTGCCCATTGCCTGTTTGTTTGTTTTCTTATAGTTTCTTTTTTGTTTTAAGAGTTCTTTTACATTTAGATTAACAACCCTATATCAAATATGTATTTTGCTTGCACTGTTGGTGGGAATGTAAATTGATACAGCCACTATGGAAGATGGTATGGAGATTCCTTTAAAAACTAGGAATAAAACCACCCTATGACTCAGCAATCCCACTCCTAGGCATATACCCTGAGGAAACCAAAATTGAAAAAGACACATGTATCTCACTGTTCACTGCAGCACTATTTACAATAGCTAGAACACGGAAGCAACCTAGATGTCCACTGACAAATGAATAGATAAAGAAGTTGTGGTACATATACACAATGGAATATTACTCAGCCATAAAAAGGAACACATTTGAGTCAGTTCTAATGAGGTGGATGAACCTAGAGCCTATTGTACAGAGTGAAGCAAGTCAGAAAGAGAAAAACAAAAACTGTATTCTAACACATATATAGGGAATCTAGAAAAATGGTACTGAAGAATTTATTTACAGGGCAGCAGTGGAGAAACAGGCATAGAGAATAAACTTATTCTCTAAGGACATGGGGAGAGGGAAAGAGCGGGCGAGATGTATGGAGAGAGTAACATGGAAACTTCCATTACCATATGTAAAATAGATAGTCAATGGGAATTTACTGTATGTCTCAGGAAACTCAAACAGGGGCTCTGTATCAACCTAGAGGAGTGGGATGGGGAGGGAGATGGGAGAGAGGTTCAAAAGGAAGGAGATATATGTATACATATGGTGGATTCATGTTAAGGTTTGACAGAAAGCAACAAAATTCTGTAAAGCAATTATCCTTCAATTAAAAAATAAATAAATTTTTAAAAAGTGAAAAAACAAAAAGAAATGTATTTTGTAAATAATTTCTCCAACTCTGTGATGTGATTTTGCATCTGCTTGGCAGTGTCTTTTGCTGAGCAAAAGTTTTTAAATTTAATGAAGTCCAGTACAGATTTATTTCATGGATTGTGCCTCTAGTGTTTGATCTAAAGAGTTTTCATCAGGGAATTCCCTGGTGGTCCAGTGGTTAAGACTTCACTGCCACAGACCCAGGTTCAATGCCTAGTTGAGGAACTAAGATCCTACAAGCCTCATGGTATGGCCAATTAATAAATAAAAAATATTTTTAAAAATTTTAAGTCTTCATCATAGCAGAAGTCATTGAGGTCTTCTATATTATCTAAGAATTTTATAGTTTTGCATTTTACATTTAGGTCTATAATCCATTTTGTGTTAATTTTTTGTGAAGGGTATAAATTCTATATCCAAAAGATAATGATAATGATGATAAAGATGATTTGCATGTGGCTGTCTAGTTGTTCCAGCACCATTTGTTAAAAAGACATTATTTTTTCTCCATTTTATTCCTTTTGCTCCTTGTCAAAAATCAGTTGACTATACATATTTATGTAAGTCTATTTCTGGACTTTTATTCTGTTTATTTTCTCTATTTACCTCTTTGTTCACCAATATCACATTGCCTTGATTACTGTAGCTTTCTAGTAAGTCTTGAAATCAGGTAGTGTCAGCTCTCTGATTTTGTTCTCCTTTAGAATTGTGTTGGCTATTGTCATCGTTTTGCTGCTTCCTACAAACTTTAGACTCAGTTTGCCAATATCCACAAAATAACTTGCTGGCATTTTGATTGGGATTGCTTTGAATCTAAAGAGCAAGTTGGAAAAAACTGACATCTTCCATATTTAGTCTTCTTATCCATGTATATGGACTATCTCTCCATTTTTCTAGCTTTTTCCTTGATTTCTTCTACCAGTGCTTTATAGTTTTTCTCACATAGATTATGGATTTATTTTATTAAATGTATGCCAAAGTTTCTCTCTCTCCCTCTCTTTTTTTTTTTTAACCTTTGTCTATGTTTTAACTGGGTTGTTTGTGTGTGGGGGGAAGGGGTGGACATGTAGGTGTGTAAGAGTCGTGTCTATATTTTGGATGTGAATCTGTTATCAGATATATGCTTCCAAATATTTTCTCCTGTTTTCTGAGTTGTCTTTTTCTTGATAGTGTCCTCACGACCAAGCACAAAAGTTTTAAATTTTGATGAAGTCTAGTTTATATCATTGTTGATGATCATACTTTCAGTGTCAACACTGAACATTTTTTATGGCTGCATAGTATTCCTGATAGCTGTACTTGTTTTCTTTTCTTTTGAAATAATTTCATTTTTTTTATTTAAAAAATTTTATTTAGTTTAATTGGAGGCTAATTACTTTACAATATTGTATCGTGAATTGTATTGTATTGTAAATTCAGACTTACAGAAAATTTGCAAGGAAAACACAAAAAGCTTTTATATACCCTTTGTCAGACTCTTGATATAAAAGGACCCAAGAGGAGATACTGCTTTTCATCGATTTGCCATGATTCTTTAATCTCCTTCAATCTGAAATAACAACCTTGACAGTCTTTGAGATTGTGGGCCAATCATTGTATAGAAAGTACATCCTTTGGGTTTTTTTTGTTTTTTTAATTCTTATTTATTTGGCTGCTTTGGGTCTTAGTTATGGCACGTGAGATCTTCTATCTTTCTTGTAGTGTGCAGGACTGAGGCAAGATATAGATGGGTTCCAGGTTAGACATTTGCAACTGGCCTCCTGCTTGCATTTCATGGGGCATGAAGAAGTGAGCTTCTGCCTGGAACTTACAACTATTAGCATTTTCTGAGACAAGAGATAGGTAGACTCCTAGGATAGTCAGCCTCCTATTTGCCCTTCAAAATAGAAGTAGCAACAAAAACAGGGACACTTTTTGGCTTGAGTATATGAATAAATAGCCAGTCTTTGTCTCTTGTAAACACCTTAAGGTAATATCATGGCAATAGTCAAGGTAATAGTCATGGCAATGACAAGGAAGGGCAAAATCTTGTTTGAGTAAAGGATTAAGGGATCTCTGCTCTTCCCCCCCCCCAACCCCCCATTTTGGAATAAGGGAAACACTATGAATGCACAGAAAGGCTTCTTGTGGGTCAAAGGTCAAGGGGAAATGCCAGGTCATAATGAGTCTTTCTCCTCTCAGAAGCCTTCACTTGGAGATCCATCTTGGCTGAAGGGTGCCTATACATCCACATAGGGTAGGTCAGGTGTGGAAGAAGAATCCAGATAATTGGCCTGAAGGAAGACAAAACCCTGAAGAACTGAACTATATAAATGACTTAAGCACCTCTTTACCGCATTCCTCCTCACTTGGGGGATGCCCACATCCTTACTCTCTGGATGCCTATCTCTGCCTTGTTTCTGTCTCATCTAAACAAACCATTTCCCAGTTTGCTCTCCCTCTTGTGTTTTGTCTCTAATAATACACTTCATACCTACATTTGCAGTTTCTGCCTCCATGACAAATGCATTTTTCACTGGGGGAAAAGATCCAGGGAAAAATGCCTCCTAGCCCTCTAGCCCTTGCTGGACTGATGGCTAGGATTCCTGGTTCTCATCCAGGCTACCCAGGTTAAATTCCTGGACAAGGAATTAAGATCTTGCTTCATGCCACCGTTCAGTGCTGCTTCACTGAGATCAAGATTTTTAATTGCAGCAGGTGGGATCTAGTTCCCGGCCACAGCTCCAACCCAGGCCCCCTGCACTGGGAGCATGAAGTCTTAGCCACTGCACCACCAGGGAACTTTCCCTCTTTTGGGCTTGAGTGTATGAATAAATAGCTTCCTCATGATTACACTGAGAATATAAGATGTAGACCAGACAAAAGTGGCACTGTGTTCTTATTGTAGCCTGCGTGTAGCATGTGATGTTGACTTGTAATATTCATGTTTTTCTATCTCTATCATTTCTTTGGGGTTACTCAGTTGGCATTCTACTGCAAGGAAGAACTTTTCTTCTCTTCATTTAATTATTAATATACATGTGCGCTCACAAATTCCCAGTGTATTTAAGGGGTCATAAAGAAGGCTGAACACCGAAGAATTGATGCTTTTGAACTGTGATGTTGGAGAAGACTCTTGAGAGTCCCTTGGACTGCAAGGAGATCCAACCAGTCCATTCTGAAGGAGATCAGCCCTGGGATTTCTTTGGAGGGAATGATGCTAAAGCTGAAACTCCAGTACTTTGGCCACCTCATGCAAAGAGTTGATTCATTGGAAAAGACTCTGATGCTTGGAGGGATTGGGGGAAGGAGGAGAAGAGGACGACCGAGGATGAGATGGCTGGATGGCATCACGGACTCGATGGATGTGAGTCTGAGTGAACTCCAGGAGATGGTGATGGACAGGGAGGCCTGGCGTGCTGCGATTCATGGGGTCGCAAAGGGTCGGACATGACTGGGCAACTGAACTGAACTGACTGACTGAATCTGTTACTGAGGTTTCCCAGATAGCACAAAGGTAAAGAATCCACCTTCCAATGCATGAGACATAGTAAAAGACACAGGTTCAATCCCTGGATCACCAAGATCCCCGGAGGAGGAAACGGCAATCCACTCCAGTATTCTTGCCTGGAAAATTCCATGGACAGAGGAGCCTGGTGGGCTACAGTCCATGAGGTTGCAAAGAGTTGGACATGACTGAGGATCTGAGCACACAGCACAGTCTGTTACTATTGTTATTTATTTTGATACCTATCCCCCTAGATTTGGCCAATTAGGAGCCTCTTCAGGCTGGCTTCTGTGTCCACTGGCACCTCCTTATCACTGAGCTTACTCTCTGATACAACATCTAGGCACAACTTACTCTTTGTTACTTGTGACTCTGGAAGGATTTCTTATTTTCCATAGATACAAGCCTCAATTTTTTCAAAGAGAGGACTTTTGACTCTTTGCTTCCGCACTAGGAGAGGCTATGTGAAAGTGAAAGTGGCTCAGTCATGTCTGACTCTTTGTGACCCCAGGAACTATAACAGTCCATGGGATTCTCCAAGCCAGAATAGTGGAGTGGGCAGCCTTTCCCTTCTCCAGGGGATCTTCCCAATGGTCTCTCGCATTGCAGGTGGATTCTTTACCAGCTGAGCCACAAGGGAAGACTACAGAGGTTTGGAAATTTGAAGATTACTCATCACCACAAGTAAGAACAAGAACATTAAATACGTTTCTAAGTGGTTACTAAGTACCCATGCTTATTCTCTGCTGTTTGTATTTATATACTAATGGGATCTTCATAATACACTGTAAGATAGGTACGATTATTCCCATTTTAAAGGTGAAGAAACCAAAGCACAAATAGATTGCCTAGCCCTGGTAAGTTGAGCCAGAGTGAAACCCAAGTAGCCTGGTTCAAGATCTTGTGGTCTTTTGTGTGTAGGAAAATGTATCCACTTTCAGGGGCCAAGGAGGCTGAGTAAGGCCTTCCTCCTCCGGGCTCCTGGAGTTCTTTGTCACATGTCCCTGTGTGATGCCTGTCACATGACTTTGCTTGCAAATGACCTGATGGATGGCCCCAAGCAACTTATCCTGCTACCTGACATGGAGGATACTCTCAATAAATGTTTAATTGTTGATGAGGAATTTAGGCTAACTGAATATGGCTTTCCTGAGGTCAAAGTGATGGTTGTGTGCCACTGTCTAAAATTCTGTCTTCTGAGTCTCCATCAAGGGACTGTTCTTTCTCCTTCATCAAGCTGGCTCATCTGGAGCCACATTTATCACTTAAAAAGTACTTTGCACTTTTTCTCTATATCAAGCTCTTCCTTATAGATAATAGATGAGTTGTAACACTGTGCGAACATGATGCACGTTCCTTTATGTAGTCCACATTTTACAGTGGCAAAAATAAAAAGGGGCTGGATTTTAAATTAAAATAAACTGTAGCAGGACAAATTCTGAGGGGACATGAAGAAGGACTTACAAGATTTGGACTTGTCTTCAGTGATCTGGGGGTGGCTTTAAGGAACCAGTACTTCGTTCTAGATCGGAGGCTATTAAAAATCAGGGACACTTTTTGGCTTGAGTATATGAATAAACCTTAACTATGGAACAGGAAGAATGAAGCCAGGCTATCTTTAGTATCATTGGTAAAGAAGCAGCCACCACTCACAGTAGCCAGGAAGAGGGAATGTGATCATTTAGGGAGTCTGAACAATGTTCACATTTTTGTCTCTGTTCAGATGTGAGTGCAGAAGGTCTTGCCTTTATCTAGATTCCTCGTAGTCCTAGGATATTCTGTGACGCTGTATATTCAGCAGGAGAAGCCTAAAGCCAAGCTGATCACGCCTGGCAGATCATAGCTATCAGTGCTGCTTCTCCTGTCTCACTAGTGAGATATGGGACCTGTGATAGAGATTCCTCGCTCACCTCGGCAACCTCACATAGTAACCAGCCCGTCAACAATCACCAATAGTAAGCAATTTAAAAAGATGTCCTCTTCATTATAGGGGACTGGAATGCTAAAGTAGGAAGTCAAGAAACACCTGGAGTAACAGGCAAACTTGGCCTTGGAATGTGGAATGAAGCAGGGCAAAGACTAATAGAGTTTTGCCAAGAAAATGCACTGGTCATAGCAAACACCCTCTTCCAGCAACACAAGAAAAGACTCTACACATGGACATCACCAGATGGTCAACACCGAAATCAGATTGATTATATTCTTTGCAGCCAAAGATGGAGAAGCTCTATACAGTCAACAAAAACAAGACCAGGAGCTGACTGTGGCTCAGATCATGAACTCCTTATTACCAAATTCAGACTTAAATTGAAGAAAGTAGGGAAAACCGCTAGACCATTCAGGTATGACCTAAATCAAATCCCTTATGATTATACAGTGGAAGTGAGAAATAGATTTAAGGGCCTAGATCTGATAGACAGAGTTCCTGATGAACTATGGAATGAGGTTCGTGACATTGTACAGGAGACAGGGATCAAGACCATCCCCATGGAAAAGAAATGCAAAAAAGCAAAATGGCTGTCTGGAGAAGCCTTACAAATAGCACTGAAAAGAAGAGAGGCGAAAAGCAAAGGAGAAAAGAAAAGATATAAGCATCTGAATGCAGAGTTCCAAAGAATAGCAAGAAGAGATAAGAAAGCCTTCTTCAGCAATCAATGCAAAGAGATAGAGGAAAACAACAGAATGGGAAAGACTAGAGATCTCTTCAAGAGAATTGGAGATACCAAGGGAACATTTCATGCAAAGATGGGCTCGATAAAGGATAGAAATGGTATGGACCTAACAGAAGCAGAAGATATTAAGAAGAGGTGGCAAGAATACACAGAAGAACTGTACAGAAAAGATCTTCACGACCCAGATAATCATGAGGATGTGATCACTAATCTAGAGCCAGACATCTTGGAATGTGAAGTCAAGTGGGCCTTAGAAAGCATCACTAAGAACAAAGCTAGTGGAGGTGATGGAATTCCCGTTGAGCTGTTTCAAATCCTGGAAGATGATGCTGTGAAAGTGCTGCACTCAATATGCCAGCAAATTTGGAAAACTCAGCAGTGGCCACAGGACTGGAAAAGGTCAGTTTTCATTCCAATTCCAAAGAAAGGCAATGCCAAAGAATGCTCAAACTACCGCACAATTGCACTCATCTCACACGCTAGTAAAGTAATGCTCAAAATTCTCCAAGCCAGGCTTCAGCAATATGTGAACCGTGAACTCCCTGATGTTCAAGCTGGTTTTAGAACAGGCAGAGGAACCAGAGATCAAATTGCCAACATCCGCTGGATCATGGAAAAAGCAAGAGAGTTCCAGAAAAACATCTATTTCTGCTTTATTGACTATGCCAAAGCCTTTGACTGTGTGGATCACAATAAACTGTGGAAAATTCTGAAAGAGATGGGAATACCAGACCACCTAACCTGCCTCTTGAGAAATCTGTATGCAGGTCAGGAAGCAACAGTTAGAACTGGACATGGAACAACAGACTGGTTCCAAATAGGAAAAGGAGTACGTCAAGGCTGTATATTGTCTCCCTGCTTATTTAACTTATATGCAGAGTACATCATGAGAAACGCTGGACTGGAAGAAACACAAGCTGGAATCAAGATTGCCGGGAGAAATATCAATAACCTCAGATATGCTGATGACACCACCCTTATGGCAGAAAGTGAGGAGGAGCTAAAAAGCCTCTTGATGAAAGTGAAGGAGGAGAGCGAAAAAGTTGGCTTAAAGCTCAACATTCAGAAAACGAAGATCATGGCATCCGGTCCCATCACTTCATGGGAAATAGATGGGGAAACAGTGGAAACAGTGTCAGACTTTATTTTTGGGGGCTCCAAAATCACTGCAGATGGTGACTGCAGCCATGAAATTAGAAGACGCTTACTCCTTGGAAGAAAAGTTATGACCAACCTAGATAGTATATTCAAAAGCAGAGACATTACTTTGCCGACTAAGGTCCGCCTAGTCAAGGCTATGGTTTTTCCAGTGATCATGTATGGAAGTGAGAGTTGGACTGTGAAGAAGGCTAAGCGCTGAAGAACTGATGATTTTGAACTGCAGTGTTGGAAAAGACTCTTGAGAGTCCCTTGGACTGCAAGGAAATCCAACCAGTCCATTCTGAAGGAGATCAACCCTGAAATTTCTTTGGAAGGAATGATGCTAAAGCTGAAACTCCAGTACTTTGGCCACCTCATGAGAAGAGTTGACTCATTGGAAAAGACTCTGATGCTGGGAGAGATTGGGGGCAGGAGGAGAAGGGGACAACCGAGAATGAGATGGCTGGATGGCATCATGGACTCAATGGACGTGAGTCTGAGTGAACTCCGGGAGATGGTGATGGACAGGGAGGCCTGGCGTCCTGCGATTCATGGGGTTGCAAAGAGTTGGACACGACTGAGCGACTGAACTGAATTGAACTGAACTGAAGCAATAATATCCTATACCTAAGAATGTCCACCACCTTTTCCATAAGTGGAAAATCAGCAAAAAGTAATATGAGTATTTTCAAAGGGCTTCTGAAAGAACAATGAAATAAGTGAAATGCCCCCAAGACAACTAGAGGAAAACAGAAGATGGGGCTGGATGATGGGGATTGAAAAAGAGGAACGTTGTGTGAGTACTGGAGTGGTGTGGGAAGACATCGAGAGGATGGAACTTGGGCTGGACTTCAGAAATGAATTGAATTTAGCGAGGAAAAGAAGAAAGAGGTGGACCTTTCAAGTGGGGAGAACCACACTACCGATGAAGAGGTCAGCTTGGGCCCTGTTATCATCAAGGTCAGCTTTGGCTTTGTCAACACTAAGTGGAGATGAGGGCAAAGGAAGAAAGAGACTGGCTCCAGTACTGGGCCAAGACCAGTACTAGACTTGTGGCCTCAAGATAACACCACAGCAGACCAAATTAACTGCCTAAGCATGTCATTGTCATCAAGAATTCTCACAAAGAGAGCCTGGCTTATCTTAAACAAAAATCTTAAAAACAACGAAATCTCAGACAAGACAGAGACCCCATTCTTGGAATCCTAAGATAAGGACTGGTCCTTGGAAAACAAGAGGCTTGAAAGATAGTGAATTTTATCAAGCAGGCTGAAGTTCTATACAACGTTCCTCTCACTTGGTGTTTGGACTGATTCTAGAGACCAGGATGGGGCTAAATTTCAGGCACGGGTCAAGAGACCCAGGTATGAGAAGTGAAGAACTGGAAACCCTGGAGCTTAACACAGGTCTCAAGTTTGAATCTCACCTCCTGTTTCTACTAGCTGGATATCCTCGAATAAATAAATCACTTTTCTCCTCTCCATGCCAGTTTTCTCATCTGTCACGTTGAGATCTTGATACTCATACCCTACATCACTGTGAAAATTAAATACCGTAAGACTTATAAAGCATTTGGACCTCAGTCCATTTTAGCCGTCATCGTTGTTATCATCATCTGTTTCATTGTTGGCATCATCATCATCAAAAGGAGGATGCACTAAGGTGGCAGGAATCAGATGATGACCCCCTTACCAAATCCAGCCCCCACATGTTTTTGCCAATCAAATTGTATTGTAACACAGCCACACGCCTTCATTTATGTATTAATATTTTCTATAACTGCTTTCTCTACAATAGCAGTTGCAGTTGCAATTGAGACCTCAAGATCCATAAAGCTGGAAATACTTGCTATCTGGCCCTTTCCAGAAGAAGTTTGCTGAGTTCCTCTCTAATGAAGAGAAGTCCAGTGACCATGACTATGGCGCATGCTATGAGGACCTCATGTGAACCAAGCACAGGAGTCACAAAGTACGAAGAAAAGGTTGACCAGGTAAGTTGCGGCACATGTGTTTGCAAAAGAATAGTCTTTTACAATGAAAAATATGAAGAAAAGGACTTTCCCGGCTGTCCAGTGGTTAGGACTCTGTGCTTCCAAAACGAGGGCATGGGTTTGATCCCTGGTAAAGGAACTAAGATCCCACATGCTGTGGAGCACTGCCAAAAGATAATAAATAAATAAATACTTAAAAAAAGAATGTGAAAAATATGCCTTATTTCAACCATCTTGCTGCTGCTGCTGCTAAGTCGCTTCAGTCGTGTCTGACTCTGTGCAACCCCGTAGACAGCAGCCCACCAGGCTCCCCCGTCAACCATCTTAGCTCAGTGGAAATAACTCTGTCTCTCTGGAACCAGATACATAATTTAGGGGACTCAGCTTAAAATGAAAATACAGGGACCCTGGGTCAAAAAGTATTCAGAATTTAGGAAAATGACAGCAGAGCACTAAGCCAAGCATAGGGCCCTTTTGTGCAGATTGTATGGCTCTGTCTCATACACACACACACACACACACACACACACCCTACACTAACAGGAATATTCTATAACTGAAGAGCAATCTAAAGGCTGTCAATTGCAAACTGAGACTTGGGTTTTCTATCTCTTTCCCTGCCAGAGCATTTTCTCCTATAAATGATTTCTCTACAGCCACAATCTCCTCCTCTTTTCATTTTGATGTAGCAGTAAAAGCAGTTTCCCTCCATCTCACGCTCCCTCTTCATTCTAGCATGACACATTCGTCTTATCGTTCAGATGGCAGAGGAACACTGCCGGTCTCTAATTTCTCTTTTTCCATTCGTTACAGCATGCCATGCCCAAAATAGTCTAGTCCGCCTTCACCGTGGCCCCACGCTCACCACGCCAGGATGAAAGCCACCGTTGTCTGTGTTGGCCCTTCCTGGGCTTCAGAGTGTCTGGAGTGTGTAAAATTGTACAGATAAAAGTCTTGGGGAGAATGACACGCATGGGAGCAGTCACAGGGCAGCTAAGTTGATCTCTGTTTCCTTCCTAGAAACAAGAATGTACAAGGGGCTGCGGTAGGGGGATGGTCTGTGAAACAAAAACTCATGGAGTACCTGGTTTGCCCAAAGGGGGGGAAAAATCACAAAAAGATAAAGATGGATGGGTTGTGTTTTGTTTTGAATGCTCTTTTGATAGTCCCCTGGGTGGAAAATGTGTCTATAAATAAGTCTTTTGCGGCTCTTTGTGTGGAAAACATTTGTAGATAGATAGATAAATATGATACTAGATGCCTTCCAAAGTTATTGCATTTTTTAAAAGTCTGCAAATAAAAGCCAGAGGCCTTGGGGTATCAAGAGTATAAATGTACAGATGCCAATAGGCCGATTCCAGGCGTAAACACGGATCCAAGCTCCCTGGTGAGACAGGCCCCCACTACAGGGGTCTGGACTACTGAGCGCCCTCAAGATACCTGGGACTCATTGGTGTGGGTGGATTTTCCAAAGAAGGAGCACCCATCTATCAGGTGCATCCAAATTTGCCAGGCATGAGTCAGATTCCTCCAGGGTTTGACAAAGTGACAGATTACTCTGATAAATTAATTTGTGTTAAGGTGCTAATGGCTGATAACAGGCTCTCTGGTTACTCTCAGATAATATCTATACTTACATGGGGCCAGGTTCTTCGGAGTCTGGCGGCCACCGTGCGTGCTGTCTCTCGCCAGCCTGTTTCTCCCTGCTCCTGGCGCATGCTCTCTGCTCTCAGTCTTCTCTGCTATGCACTGGCAGTTTCCTCTGCCTGAGTGCCTTTACATGACACTCTCAAATTCTTCCATCAAAGATCACCTGAAAATAATAGCAACAAATGCTGCTTACTATCATCCTAACTATTCTCAAAGAGTTGTCCTGGGACCAGGGGCATTGGCCTCCCCCAGGAAATGGTGAGAAAGGCAACTCCTCATTCCTACCCCCAGTCTATTGACTTGGAAACTTGGAGTGGGACCCAGAAACTGTGTTTTCACAACACTTTCAGGGGGTTCTGATGCCAGCCAAAGCTCAACACCACTGTTCTTATTACCTACACATGCTCATTGAATTTTCACAACTCTCCGAGTTAGTTCTGAGACAGTCTCCATTTGACAGATGAGAAAACTGAGGCACAGGAAGTTTAAGCAGTTGAACCAAGGTCAATTGGTAAACGGTTTAGAGCTGGGCTTTGAGTCCAGTCCATGGGGTCACAAAGTACTGGACACAACTTAGCCACTCAACAAGAACAACAGCAGTCTGGCCCTAAAATGTGGATGCTCTATGACTCAGCTGTGTTACCTTCTGAATCAATGTTTCTGCAAAACCTTCTGTGATTGCAGGCTCCCAAATCCCACAACATCAACAGCTCTCATATCACTTTCTTCCTTTATGACGCTTATGTTTTCCTTGTCCTTATCTTCCTGGTACCCAATACCTACCTTACATTAGCAAACTTTGGTATATGATGAAAGAATGAGTATTAATAATTAAATGGGTTGATCAGCGAAACAGTAAATGTCTTAACTCAAAAGTAACTTGACTAGAATATTCCAGAGAAATTTTTTTTAAGTTTTCATATAGAAAAATAACAAGATCCTGTTGTACAGCACAGGGAACTATACTTAATAGTCTGTAAGAAACCGTAATGGAAAAGAGTATGATAAATAATATGTGTATGTGTAGCTGAATCACTTTGCCATACACCAAAAAATAGCACAACACTGTAAATCAACCATATTTCAATAACAAATTTTTCAGAATTCTATCCCTTACCTACTGAACCAGAGTCACAGGGGGGCCTGGGGATATGTATTTTTAAAAGTGAACCCAAACACAAGAACCCTGATTTAAGTAAAAGTTGTTCCAACAAATTGATTCCAGGCACATCGAATCCCTGTCTTAACCGGCATTGACGACTGTGGATAGTTTTCTAAGACTAAGGGGAGGGTGTAAATGGGGAAAAGGGCCCTTTGGCCCTTAAATCCCATCTCAGGGACTAGCTAATCCTTCCTAAAAGAAATATGGAACATGCCTCAGATTTTAGACACATTGTGTGATAATCCTTGAATAAGATCAATATAAGAAACACCTGGATTTGGTATCAGCAAGCTGTTCATGGGAAGTTTTTTTTACCCTCAGAACAAGCAGCCCTTAGCATATATATATATATATATATATATATATATATACGGGTCACCTTCCAAAAATGTATTTGTAAGTTGAGTTGTTTGGAACTCAGAAAACACTTTCCCACAGAAGTAATATTAGAAAAGAGGGCTCCATTTCTCTGCCAAAACACAAAACCTCGATTTAGAACATTCTGTCTCTGAAATAGCAGTTCAGATGCTCCACGTGGACATCCATGGGAAATGGGACTGGGACCCACCCAACCCGGAACTGGGGATTATGGGAGCACAGTGACTGCTGGGTGAGACTGGGCTGTGACAGCCTCAGAGACACGCCCTGGTTATCCTCCACCCCTACACAAACACACACACACACACACACCACACACACACGCACACCACACACACATAAATATATACACACGCATGCACAAATACACACACACAAATACATACATACACATACACACATGGACACATAAATACACTTACATGCACATACAACAAATTTACATGCACACAAATGTACACACACATAAATACACACACATGTACACACATGATCTGGAAGCTTCTGATCATAGGGTAGAAAGACAAGGTTATCATTGAAGGAAGACTATACAGGAGCTAATAAAATCTTTGCTCCCTTCACCTGTGCAGTCAGGAGCTGCCCCAGATCTTAGCTCAGTGTTTCCCAAATCAGGACAATTAGGAGTGCTGGTACCCTTCTCTCTGATATTCTTTTACCTGGATTTGGAAATACTACCACATAATCTGTCGTTTCAACTTCAGGGTGACCGCAACCAGCTTCCCTAATACACCTACAAAAATATTTCTAGGATGAATGCAGAATGAGGGCCATGAACAAAATTGCTTCTAAAAAGTGGAAAAGAGAAATTTTCACTTTTTCCTTGTTGTTGTTCAGCTGCTCAGTCATGCCTGACTCTTTGCAACCTCACAGACTGTAGCACACCAGGCTTCCCTATCCTCCACTACCTCCTGGAGTTTGCTCAGACTCAGGTCCGTTGAGTAGAAGGTGCCATCCAACCATCTTATCATCTCTCACCGCCTTTTCCTCCTGCCCTCAGTCTTTCCCAGCATCAGGGTCTTTTCCAATGAGTTGGCTCTTTGCATCAGATGGCCAAAGTATTGGAGCTCCAGTTTCAGTTTTCCTTGGCCATTCATTAATCAGCTGTGTGACATAAGACCAGGTTCTTTCAGCTTCAGCTTCCCCGTGTATAAAATGTTGGGGAAGGGAAGTTCCTTATAAAATCATTAAGTTCTTTCTAGACCAATATATCGTTCCATAAAAATTGTTCCTTCTACTTTCTTGTGAAAAGGTTTGCCAGGGTGCCAACTATTCTACCTTTTCTACACTTGGCAGTGAAATACTGAAAACTCAACTAATCCCAGGCTCAAAGATGCACCAAGAAGAACCAAGGCTGATAAATTACAGTTTCATTTCATTCTTATTACATTTATCTCATTGAATTCTTACTTGCTAACTGCCAAACTTCATTTGGGGAATAGCTCATCGAGTTTAAGAGATTTATCAGCACACAGCAATGATGGCACCCCACTCCAGCACTCTTGCCTGGAAAATCCCATGGACGGAGGAGCCTGGTAGGTCACAGTCCATAGGGTCACTAAGAGTCAGACACGACTGAAGGACTTCACTTTCACTTTTCACTTTCATGCATTGGAGAAGGAAATGGCCACCCACTCCAGTGTTCTTGCCTGGAGAATCCCAGGGACGGGGGAGCCTGGTGGGCTGCCATCTCTGGGGTCGCACAGAGTCAGACACAACTGAAGTGACTTAACAGCAGTAGTAGCAGCAGCAATGATCAAAGTGGTAAAATAATAATAATTAATAGTAATATTATTTATAATTATTATTAATCAGAATTTTGATTTGGGGTTGGTGACACCTGGTAGAATATGATACAGGTACTCCCTTCCACCTGTTAGGACAGTGTGTCCCTGTGATATGCTAGGGGTGCATCTGGACTTGGCTTTAAGAACCTCAAGAAGATCTAATTAGCTTCCACTGTCATATATCTTTAATAAGATTCAGTTTTCTGATCAGGATGTTAATAGAAACTTTCACTTCCACTGCATCAGAAAAAAAAAAAAAAAAAGTCAAACCAAAGCAAACAAAATGAAAGTAAAAATTATGCCAGATAATACATAACAAAAATTTCCCAAGCCTCAACATCTTCTTAGCCAGCTGTATAAAAATACTGAGGAATTGTTTGGGGTAGGGAGAAAAAGGAAGTTGGGTTCTTGAACCTCCATTTTTCCTGGTCTCAGAAACATCATAATAATAAGGACTTCTCTGGTGGTCCAGGGGTTAAAAATCCACCTGCCAATGCAGGGGACTCGGGTTCGATCCCTGGTCTGGGACCCCACATGCCACAGAGCAACTACACCCATGCACCACACCTACTGAAGCGCGTGTGCCTAGGGCCCATGTTCTGCAATGAGAAGCCCAGGCGCCACAACTAGAGAAAGACCACGTGCGGCAGTGAAAACCCAGTGCAGCCAAATAAAATAATAAAATCAAAAACAATAGCTATCTAGACCTCCTACTATGGAGGTGATGGATAGATTCAAGGAATTAGATCTAGAAGAACTATGGACAGAGGTTTATAACACTGTACAGAAGGCAGTGACCAAAACCATCTCAAAGAAAAAGAAATACAAGAAGTCAAAGTGGTTGTCTGAGGAGGCTTTACAAATAGCTGAGGAAAGGAGAAAAGCGAAAGGCAAAGGGGAAAGGGAAAGATACATCCAACTGAACGCAGAGTTCCAGAGAATAGCATGGAGAGATGAAGAAAGCCTTCTTAAGTGGACAATGCAAAGAAATAGAGGAAGACAATAGGATGAGAAAGACTAGCGATCTCTTTAAGAAAACTGGGGATACCAAGGGAACATTGCGTGCAAAGATAGGCGCAATAAAGATCAGAAACAGCAAAGACAAAACAAAAACAGAAGATATTAAGAAGAGGTGTCAAAAATATACAGATGAACTGTACAAAAAAGGTCTTAATGATCCAGATAACCAGGATGGTGTGGTCACTTACCTAGAGCTAGACATCCTGGAGGCTGAAGTCAAGTGGGCCTTAGGAAGCATCAACCACAAACAAAGCTAGTTGAGGTGGTAGAATTCCAGCTGAGCTATTTAAAATCCTAAAATGCTATTCATTGGAAGGACCAATGCTGAAGCTGGAGCTCCAACACTTCGGCCACCTGATACAAGGAGCCAACTCATAGGAAAAGATCCTGATGCTGGGAAAGATTGAGGGAAGGAGGAGAAGGTGGTGACAGAGGATGAGATGGTTAGATGGCATCATCAATTCAGTGGACAAGAGTTTGAGCAAACTCCAGGAGATAGTGCAGGACAGAGGAGCCTGTCATGCTGCAGTCCATGGAGTCACGAAGAGTCAAACACAACTTAGCGGCTGAACAAGACCTCCTACTGTGTCAGACAGTATTCTAAATGTTTCATATGCATTATTTATTTCAACCCTCAAAAGAAATCCTAGTATAGTATGTATTATTTTCACTTTGTTTAATAAACATTTCTATTCTCATTTATAGACAAAAAAAATCAAGAGTGGATGGGAAAATAACTGCAGTAAAGAGACAGGACTGTAAGGATTGAATATTGTCCATCCTAGTTGTTCAGACAGCCCATACCTAACAGTCTGATATTTGAATTCTTGTTCTCCCACATCCTGTGACTTTGAGGAAGTTACTTAGTTTCCTTACATACAACATGGAACTAATAACAGTGCTTACCCTTCAGACTTGTTATAGGTTTCCAACGAAAGCCTACACATAAAGGTCTTAGAAAANGCAAGGATTGAATATTGTCCATCCTAGTTGTTCAGACAGCCCATACCTAACAGTCTGATATTTGAATTCTTGTTCTCCCACATCCTGTGACTTTGAGGAAGTTACTTAGTTTCCTTACATACAACATGGAACTAATAACAGTGCTTACCCTTCAGACTTGTTATAGGTTTCCAACGAAAGCCTACACATAAAGGTCTTAGAAAAGCACCTGCCAGATGGTAATTCAATGACAGTATTTTCACCGAGTCCAGCAGCTCCCTGTGTTCCTAACCCCCACCCTCGAAGCCTGCCTACATCTGAGCAGGCTTCTTTACAGCCCAAGGACAAAAGCAGAACGCTGAGAACAACTCATTCTTACTCTCTAATAATAGNGAAAGCCTACACATAAAGGTCTTAGAAAAGCACCTGCCAGATGGTAATTCAATGACAGTATTTTCACCGAGTCCAGCAGCTCCCTGTGTTCCTAACCCCCACCCTCGAAGCCTGCCTACATCTGAGCAGGCTTCTTTACAGCCCAAGGACAAAAGCAGAACGCTGAGAACAACTCATTCTTACTCTCTAATAATAGATCTTGATTCTCCAAGTGCCCTCCTCGGACCAGCAACAACAGCATCACCTGGAAGCCGGCTAGAAATGCAGTCTCAACACCATGCCCAGATCTCCTGAGTCAGATTATGCATTTTGACACGATCCCTAGGTGATCTGTGTGCACCATGAATTTGAGAAGCCCTGTTCTCAGGCACACACTGTAGCAGTTCTCACTGGTTTTCTGATGGTGTGTGCCTGGAGGCTTCTAGCTCTCAAATTTCAGAGGAAAGGCAGAACCTCTAGTGTACATGATAAGCCAGGCTGCCAGGCCTACCTCTGCTTTTCCCTTTTTTTTTTTTTTTTTTGCTCTGATTAGTTCAGAATATCTTTCATCGTACAATCCACCTGGTGAACCATTATTCAAGACTCAACTCAGGCATAATGGAAACTGTTCCTCCTGTTCCAAGAAGGAATTCATCACTTCTACCTTGGTTTCCCCCAAAAAGATCAGACCAATGCTCTTCCATATTCTGGACTGGAATCCATGGTAAGAGACATCTATAGACACGCCTGAGTGTACACACACATCTGTATGCTACTGAAATGTAAGTTTCAATACTTTTACTTACCCTGTGCAATAGACTCAGATATTTTCAACATTACTCTGTTCTGTTTCAGGCTATATGGATCATAACTGACCATCTGTAAAACCCTGGGCATAACTATCCCTTTCAGAGGAACTACAACATTAGATTGATGACTTAGTTTTATGTTTATTATCTCTTCTAGATAGAGAGGATGTGGACTCATATCTGACACATAGAAGGATTCAGTATTGTTTGTTGAATGAATAATGAATGGGTGGGTGGATACTGCTATGATCTGTTTTCACAGCCTGTCGCTACTCCATTCCTTAACTCTTTGGTCCCACTGCCATCATTAAAAGAAAATAATATGAAGGCCTGTTTATGCAGTAATTCAGCAACCTCTAATCATCAGTCTAATTCTGTATAATGAATCTCTACATTTCCAACAGGAATTTTCAATTGAAAAGCAGTACTGTAGATGACTGTGTTGACTAATCAGAGAAAAGAGAAAATTTTTAGTTTGAAGACGAGTAGTCTTGTTTTGCATATTTGGGGCTTTGGGTGGGGGAGGGTTCGTGGTTGATATTTTATTAGTCTCCTATTGTAAATTACATAGGGATTTCCCTATAGCTCAGATAGTAAAGAATCTGCCTGTAATGCAGGAGACCAGGTTCAATCCCTGGGTCAGGAAGATCCCCTGGAAAAGGAAATGACAACCCACTCCAGTATTCTTGCCTGGACAATTCAGTGAACAGAGGAGCCTGGCAGGCTACAGTCCGTGGGGTCTCAAAGAGTCAGACATGACCAAGCAATGAACACATTGTAAATGACATAGAGCTTATGTCGATGCAGCTGAGACATATTTAGAACATCCCATGTCAGGAGGTGCCAGCCTGCCATTTGAGCCTCTCCCTGAACTCTGCCAGTTTACCTCCATTCTCTCTTTCAACACCTCTGTTCCTCCAGCATGAGAGCCTTGGGCAGAGGTTTATGATGGGGAAAGATGATGATCAAACACATTCATTTATCACTTATATCCCAGCTTGGACCTGACACTCTAGGACATGTGACAGGAAGGGGTTTGGACGCTAGGAGTCAGGACCTTGAGTTCTGTTTTCCCGAATCACGTGGCCCTGCCAGGAAGGCTGACCTTCCTTCATTCATAAGAGGAGAATGAAAGACTCGAAGACCCAGAAACTAAGTCTGGAAGGAATAGCAAAATTTTCAGTCTTTTTTCACTACAACAAAACAATAAAACAAGCCACCTAATAATCCTTTCACATTTTGACAGCTTATTCTCAGGTATTGCATTTGTATCTGACATTTGAGAGTCTGTCTGGATTTTAATCATGGCTTTCAGTAGCTAAGTGATATGCATGACCCCTGCCTCAGTTCCCTACCTATAAAATGGAGACAATAATAGTATCTACCTCATAGAGTTTTAGATGAGGAAAAAAAAATTATAGTACATATAAACCGCTCAAAATTGTTCAGGTCACAGAGTAAGAACTTAGTAAATGCCAGCTACTTTTAAGATTATTATCACACATAGAAACCATATATACACATATGATTCCTTTCCCACATTTAGACATTTAAAGTAATGAAAGATCTTCGAAATAAAATGCCAAGTGCCATGTGAGGATCCTGGAACAGAAAAGGACGTTAGTGAAAAGACGAGGGACTTCTGAATAAAGTCTGCAGTCTAGTTATTAGTGCTAAAGGTAAGTTTTACTTTAGACAAAGTACAAAGATTATGCAAAATGTTAACACCAAGAAAACTCAGTGAGGAGTGTGAGGAACACTCCACTCCGTTCCATCTTTGCAACTTTTTGGTAAATCTAAAATTATTCCAAGATGAAAAGGTTCTTTTTAAAAAGGCCACACAGTTATCATGTACGCTCTAGCTGTGAAGTTAAGCTAAGCACCATGGAAAATCTGGAGACCAGGAAAGCAGCACTTTGTTTTCAAAGAGCTTGCCGTTTCTAAGAACAGGACAGCAATGAATTTATTATAAATTGGTCAGAAAGTCATATATGTCTTAATAGAAGTGGAAACCATCTCTTATCAGCCTAATATGAAGGGTCAGCTTTGCAAAGACCTTGTTCTCTGTGGTTCAGTGTACCTTACATTAATTAACACAACTCTGTCATCCCTGCTCCCCTAGTGGGTACCCTGCCTGGCTGGTATTTCAGTGATGGAACTCCCTCCATGTCAGAGGTGATATCTGATGTCTGATTAATTGAGAGGTGAGCTTTATTACTTTATTAAGTAGGCTGTGGAATGCAAGAGAAAAAGTGTGGAGCTTATAATCGAGCAAAACTGAGATCAATCCTAGTTCCTCCCCAATGTGGGCAAGTTCATTGAACCTCATTTTCCACTGTAACAAGGAGGAAAGAATATTGGACTTGCTGACTGTTATAACAACCAAATGATCAAGTGAGATGATGTCATAGGGACTCCTGGGGTTCAATAGGCTGGTTTTTAACTTATTGTTAACATCAGTAATTATGCTCTAGGTTTGGGCCCTGGCAACCACACTCAAGTACACATCCATTTGTCAGGCACTCAGTTCACTTGTTCCAGACCCTACTTTGGAGAGTCAGGACTGTGTCAAATGGAGAGGCTGGCAGACCCTCATGGGGGGAACCAGCACAGATGAGGGATCAGCTGCATAGGCTTTAGAGCCAGCCAGCCTGGATTTAAACCCTGGCCTGTCTACCTACCAGCTTGCTACCGTGTGCCAGTGGAAAGTCAGCTTAACCTCTCAGTGCTTCTTTTTCCCTATGTGTAAACTGTGAGTAATGGTACCTACCCCACAGAAGGATGTTCGTGGGTTTGATCCCTGGGTCAGGAAGATCCCCTGGAGAAGGGAATGGTTATCCGCTCCAGTACTCTTGCCTGGAAAATCCCTTGGACAGAGAAGCCGTGTGGACTCCAGTCAATGGGATCACAAGAGTGGGACACGACTTACTGCCTGAACCACCATCACCCTGGAGGTATGTTATGAGGAATTCCCCCACGTCACCTCCAGAGCAGTGCTTAGCACATAGCTGGCACTTAGTAAAAAACAGTTATCACTATTAGCTCTTATTATTCAACAGCCACTTCTTCTTTGTCTAAGGGTCCAACACTCCATTTTCTTCAGATACGGGGGTGCAAGGTGCTCAGAGAGGGAGGCTCTTTCCTCCAGCCCCAGGGAATGAAGCATCATTAGTACAATTGGTCTCTTCTCTAATTCTAGTTAGGTGTAGATATGTGCCTGGAGTCTGGCCAGGGGCACCGAAAGGAAAATCTGCTGGTACCTTCTGGGGAATTCTTTCTCTCTCCTGGGTTGAATGTTGCCTGTGGGCATGTGATGGCAGCTGTCGAATGGCCATGAGCTGGGAGAACCACAGAGAGGCTGCCTCAGAGCCCGGACGTCACTGAGCTGCTGCACCACTGATGATTTTTAGCATTTTTTTCATTAAAAAAAATGCTTATAGTTGACCTATGGCAATATTATATGTTCCAGTCGTACAATATAATGATTCATAATTTTTAAGGGCTGCACTCTATTTATAGTTACTATAAAATATTGGCTATATCCCCCATACTATACAATATATTCTTGCAGCTTATTTTACACTTAATCGTATGTACCTATTAATCTCCTTCCTGTTTATTGCCCCTCGCCTTTCTTTCTTCTTCCTGGTACTCATTAGTTTTGAACCACCTACCTTGGGACATCTTGTTATATGAGATAGTAAATGCCTTGATTGTTTCATCAGTTTCAGTCAGGGTTTCATTGATATTTTACTTGCAGCCAAAAGCAACTTACCAAATATTGGAGTTCACAAAAGTGGGAGGCAGGATCATTATTCCCAGTGTTATAAATGAGGAACTAAGTTTTGAGGAGGTTAAAATCACCTTCTACAGGGTTATACAGCTAGTAAAAAGCAGAGAATGAGCAGGGATAAAAAGAATTATATCTATGTATTTATAGTATATGTGTATATATATAAGAATATATATATATTTAACTCTATTTTTTGGCCACACTTCACAGCATGCATGATCGTTTCCTAACCAGGGAGTGAACCCTTCACTGGAAGCACAGAGTCTTAGCCACTGCACTGCCAGGGAAGTCCCCAAAATAAAATATAATCTTATCTTTGCCATTGAACTTGCTCTTGGTTTATTAACTTATTTCAAAAATATTCATGGAGTCTACAAACACCTTCATAGACCCCACACACTTTTCTGTCTGGAGGACTTGGGCAGACCTCCAGTGGACAGAGCAGAGTAAGCACGTGTCCCAAGGTATAATGTATGTATTTCTAGGCCTCGTTCAGGGAAAGATCTGCTGCTGGTAACAGAGAGCAGTCTCTAAGAGGACAAAATATTTTCAAGAGGTCTGAGTTGAAGTCTATTTCCCACATATTTGAAAAATCCCAGAGCCCACTACCTGTTTAGTAACCAATTATTAAAGTTAATACTAGTCTGACAAGATACTTGGCTTGATGCCAGCATTTCTTTGACATATAAAAAGGCAGGATCAGAGAGGAAAGAACCAGAGTTACCCAGTGTAAACTCTTGTCTTCCTTCTTCCTCCTTGTATCTCTACCATTAAAAATGACTTGCATTCTCCAGCAGGCTTATGGATTTTCATCTTATTCATTTACTCACTCTTTTATTTATTCATTTATTCAAGGAATATTTTAAAGCAGTCACTCTTTCCTCATCAAGCTGGGGAGAACAGTTAATGTAAGCAAACCAAGTATAATCATACCACAACAGCTATGCTTTCCTGAGGTGTTTTACAGGCATTATGATGAATGTTCTAAAATATTTTTCAGAGGAAACATCATTATTTTCCCCAAATGATGAGGAAACCAAGTTTTAGAGAAAGATCAAAGTAATTTTCTACAGGACAAATGCAGATCAGGAGTTTGAATCTGAGTCACTTAAACTCCAAAGACTGAACTTGTTCCCATCAGGAAAGCAGTGCATACAGCAAAGAGATAGGGTTTAGGGCTCAATTCTTGTGGACAACGCTGAGACTAGAGTAAGAGGTATGACATGGGGAAGATGTGTAGAGGAGAGGAAAGAAATGAGCCTGAGGGGAGAAAGGGTGTGTGACAGGGAGAGGTTAACTTAGGCAATCACCAGCAATTGTCTATTGTTATGTAGAGAGGATGAGCCCCCACTCTTTTTCCTAAGACATCAAGAGAAATAAGAAAGAACGATATATGCCAGAGAGGTCAAGCTACTAGCAGCTCCAAGACCCAAGAGCCTCCAAAGACACGAATCCTTTGCCCAGTATAAATTAATTGCCAGTATCTAACAAGATTTCTCATAAAATTCTGCATGTACAGTGCTTCTTGATTGTGATGGTTTTTGCCATACATCAACAACAAAAAAAAAAAAGAAAGAAAAAAATCAGATTATTTGGTTCTATTTTTTTTGGAGTCCTCACTTACAGAAAATAATGATGGCTGCCATCATTCAGTGGCGAGAGACCCCGCCATGACCTACTGTTTCACTCTTGGGTTGCTTCACACATTTACAGCCCCCGCTCAGGTCCTGTTAGCATTTTGTTTGCTATGCTTAATAATCACCAAAGTATTGGTTTCAGATTTCTCTGGATAGTGAGATTGTTGCCGATTTTTTTTTTTTTTTAATCAGCGAGGTACCTGACTGCATTTTCTAAATTTCTTCCAAATATTGTGTATGGATTTAATAATAAAAGAAAATGTGAAGGTTATTTTTATAACTATCAATTCCACAGCTATTGAGGAAGGAACTGTGGCTTGGCAGGAATCCCTGTGAAAAGATCCAGGGGTTTTACTGAAGTCAGGCTCAATATGAGCCAAGATCATGACATGGCAGCTAGTAAACAAAACAAATCCTAACCCATCACTGGGCGCCATGATCTCATGGAGCTGGGCATGGGTCAGGCCTCATAGAGAATAAGCCATAGTTTATTGGAGAAAATAATATACTAGAGGGAGTTTGCTGCTGCAAAATCAAGACAGAAGGAGTCTAGCATTCAAGTCAGATGGAAAACAGGAGAAAATGGACATTCTTAGCCTGGGCTTCTTTAGAAAAACTGAAGAGACATGTGATAGCTATGGTCAATACTAAGAAAGATGACATATTGTCGACACAGTGCCTACTGATCCTACATTGCTGCAATAGGCAGAGAAAGCACTAGTGAGAGATAGGAAAGGGATTCCTTTTTTTTTTTTTAAGAGGGATTCTAAAATATGAATTTATGCAACAGCCCTCTGTTTTATTATGAATTGGAAATCTCTGTCTCATGAGAAATCTTCAGGTAGAGATCATACAGCCGCCAATTTTAGGTGGCTCTTTGGTCCATATGACCTCAGTGTGCACTTCAGATCCAGGCGTCCTCACTCGATCTCAGTTCAGGACTATTTACAGCCATCCAAGTGCAGACCATTGGGGATGGTGACAAGAAGAGCTGCTATCAGCTAACCTTCAGCAAGATAGGAAGCAAGACTGCCAATGGCTAATCTGCCTGAGCTTCTCCAAAACAGTCTCACTTTGTGAGGCAGAACATAGAGAATTTTCCAGAAGTTGAAATAAACACAAGGCTCACGAACCATATCTGTGTNCTTTTTTTTTTTTTAAGAGGGATTCTAAAATATGAATTTATGCAACAGCCCTCTGTTTTATTATGAATTGGAAATCTCTGTCTCATGAGAAATCTTCAGGTAGAGATCATACAGCCGCCAATTTTAGGTGGCTCTTTGGTCCATATGACCTCAGTGTGCACTTCAGATCCAGGCGTCCTCACTCGATCTCAGTTCAGGACTATTTACAGCCATCCAAGTGCAGACCATTGGGGATGGTGACAAGAAGAGCTGCTATCAGCTAACCTTCAGCAAGATAGGAAGCAAGACTGCCAATGGCTAATCTGCCTGAGCTTCTCCAAAACAGTCTCACTTTGTGAGGCAGAACATAGAGAATTTTCCAGAAGTTGAAATAAACACAAGGCTCACGAACCATATCTGTGTCGGAACATGGAAATATTCTCGGCATATCTGAAGGGTTCAGAGAGCTTGCACTTGGTTAAATCAGAGGTTTGAGAGTTAGTATGGCCAGAAAAACAATGATCCACAGGTTTAGACAGCACTGGGCATTTCCTTCAAAGGTCAGAATTCTGATTTCATTTCCTTAAACCCTAAAGCCTTAGATTTTTCAGGTACTGGGGCTTGTAGCCAAGTTGTCTGTGTTCACTGGAGCATGGATCTCAAAGGTTCCCCAAAGGATATTCAGTGTATCTCCTTTTTATGGAAGGGAGTGGGTCATACCTGAGAGGTTGTTGATAATGCTTCTTGTAGTCTAAGTGATTTCTTTGGTGAGGCACTGGATGAATAAAATCAGTGCCAGGTAGTGGACCAGTGGGTACTACGGGGAGGGTTTGCCACAGGAAAAAAAAACAAGAAGCTACAGATTCAAGGTGTCTGAAAGCCAGCTGCAAAGGGAGAGTGGCCAGTCAAGTTTGCAGGGGAACAACGTCTTATCTACATGTGCTTACCTAGAGGTCTCTGACCACACACACTCATAAATATGAAAGGTGGGTAGAGGAATGGATATAACCCTTCAGATCATATAGAGCTGGGTTCAGAAACCTGACAAAGAAAATCTCCATCCATTCCTGCCCTTCTTGCCCTGGCTCTGTGCCCTGGCTGCCTCCCATAGTAGCCAGTTGCTGGTTCCCAATGTGAGGTACTGGAAGAAGATCAGAGTGGAGAGGAGATAGTCAAAGATCTCATTTCCACTCCATGCTCCCTCTCCACTTTTGGCAGTGGTCATGTCCCTCCATCCCCCTGCCCACTGTCATTTGCCTCTCTTCTTGGGGTCTAGCCCTTGCCCCCCTCAGACTTCAGAGTGGTCCTGCTTTGCTTGGGTTCCCAGCACCTCAGCAGCTTTTGCTCTTTCCCTTAATACTGTCTGCATCTCTACAGTTTATCTCATCATTAGTCTCTAACTACCTGAAATGGATCCTGTTTCCTGCTCGTACAACTTCTCCCTGGCTGTATGACCTTAATTATTGTGTGTGTGTGTTAGTTGCCCAGTCATGTGCAACTCATGTCCAACTTCATGGACTGTAGCCTGCTAGGCTCCTCTGTCCATGGGATTCTCCAGGCAAGAATACTGAAGCGGGTAGTCATTCCCATCTCCAGGGAATCTTCCTTCTCCAGGGACTGAAACCGGGTCTCCTGCATTGCAGCAGATTCTGTACCACCTGAGCCACCAGGGAAGGCCAATAATTTTGAGTCTCAGCTACCTCATTTGTGAAACCAAGATCAAACTTGTTCGGATCAGTTGTGGCCTAAGTCTCTGTCCTGTCTCTTATTGTAAAACACCCTAAATTTGCAGGGAATAATTCACTTTTTTCACAGTGAACCTTGAGCAGTAACTGAGAATGTGTCCAAGACCTGGTCAACAAGAGGATCAACCCCCCTTGGCAGCAATGATTGGATCTGTGATGACCACATGACCTAGTCAAGGCCAATGAGATACTGCCAAAGATTTAGGCAGAGGGGTTCTTTACCCCCCTGGACTGGGAACTCTAAAGATGTAAAAATGGAGCTGCTGGAGGTCACAATGTAGCGAGAATCTGCTAGAGAGTAGCCAACAAAGAAAGAAAGCAGGACCACGAAATGGAGAGAGACTAGATGTCAAAAAGCTTGTTTGGATCCCTGGATACAGCCATGCCTGCACTCCGTAAACTCTGGACTTTTCACCCATTAAACCAATGAATTACTTCCTTTTGTTTTAAGCATTTGGGATTTAATATTGTGTCACTTGCCACAGTGGGTTCTAACTGATATGAACATACATGTTTTGTAGATTTGTAGTAAAAATTAGAAATATAAAGTACCCACTTCAGCAGTAGCTGTGCTCATTAACACTCTTTCAAAGGCACAGAGACTGCATCTTCTAGAAGAAACGACTGTACCACAGACATTTTGAATTAACAAATAAAGATCTTAGAAACCTTTTAGATTTGTAGAGTAAGTATTGAATAGTGTTTTCTAAGGTAGCAAGAAAAATCACTCTCAATTTGGAGCTTCAGGTCTGGACTAGTCAAGTATAATCAGGTCTGAGAATCTGTGGCCACCAGACCAAGATGCTGTAGGCAAGATTACTATGCTCAGTTGAGGAATGGACACAAGTACTCGTCAGTGTCTAGAATGTCTGGGTAATAGTGCTGAAGAGAGCGCAGTGTTTGGAGCAGCGGCTCAACAGTGTCATCGACAGTCATGGACAATGTGAGAAAGTGCTTCGGAACTTAAGTCTCTCCTCTTTTCCAGTTATCAGATCACTCCATCCAGCCTCTCTCTTCTGCTCTCCTAATTCACTTCCAAGGGGCTTTGATGACAGCATTGTTGCACTCTGCTTCATGTTTCCAGCAGGAATGGGAGCCTGAAAGGGGCAGGACAGCATGGTGTTCTTCCTATCATTTTTTACTCCTTTTTATCACTTCATTCTAAAGGCATTTATCCATTAACCATCGCCTCCCAAGGACTACCAGAGAGAATGGAGCTACAAAGGTAGAAAGAATCAGAGGTCCTATGTTCATTACCTGGTGGGGACAGCCAGGGTACAAGGGTGAGTTTCAATTGCCTGACAAGGGCTTTGCCTTCAGAAACAATTTTCAGAATCAGAGTGATTTGAATTAGGGGCCAGTTCTGTTTCCAAAAAATTTAACTCTTGGTGTTATCCAGCTACTCAAGTGGGGCTGTTCCCAAGGCAGCCAGACACTTGAGATCAGAGGAGAGACTATCATTATCGAAGCTGATCTGGAGTGGCACCTGGAGGGAGGACGTTTGAAAGCCAAGAGTGAGAAGGGGATTGGTCTCTGAGGCAACGAGTTCAGAAGAGAAGGAAAAAAAAAAGCATCTGCCAGGGTCAAGTGTATAGACTGTAGTATTATTAAAGTATGGGAGAGGGGTCTTAGGTCTTGGAAATTATCTTCATCCAAAATATGCAGTTTTTACATGCCTAAAATATAAATTCATTTGATTTACAGGTCAGAATGTATATAGTCGTTTTCATCAACTTTTGACATTTCTATCAAGTTTTTCTTTTTTTTTTTTTTTCAGTTGGAAATTAGAGTGTGGGATCTCCTAGCCCTTTACTTGTCCCCTACCTCCCATCTCAGCTGAAAATCCCCCTTCCTTTATACCCCAGGGTACAGAAAACAGGAGGAATTTTCACAGCTTTGGACTGCTGGGCAGTGGCTCAAGGGGACGCTGGTGAGAAAAGTCTCAAGCATGTGGCAAAAATGCATCCCTAGACTTCCTCCGCACAGCTGGGCCGTCCACCCCCAGCCCTTCACGCGTTCCCACAAAGTGTGTCAGACCCAGCGAGTTTGTGCCCTGACGCGTGTGCTCTTCTTCAGCCATTTACAGTGTTCTTTATGTTATTTTCCCTGTGATTTCACTCAGTGACTTGGCAGAGAGCACGAGGGAGGCACGGGAAGGACCAGTGCAAGCTCTTTTCCTCACGTCTCTCCCTGACACGGACACACAGGGATAGTCTGGACTATCCCTGCCGACTTCTCTTTCCATCTAGGGATGTTCACCCCAAACATGGGTGTCTGAGCCTTCAGTTCAGTTCATTTCAGTCGCTCAGTCATGTCTGACTCTTTGCGGCCCATGGACTGCAGCACGCCAGGCTTCCCTGTCCATCACCTACTCCCAGAGCTTACTCAAACTCATGTCCATTGAGTCGGTGAGGCCATCCAACCACCTCATCCTCTGTCGTCCCCTTCTCCACCCGCCTTCAATCTTTCCCAGCGTCAGGGTCTTTTCAAATGAGTCAGCTCTTCGCATCAGGTGGCCAAAGTATGCCTAGGGAGATCATGAATACAATACGTGGATGCACCTAGAGGCTGGCATATAGAATGAAGCCAGAAAGAGAAAAACAAACATTAACGCATATACGTAGAATCTAGAAAAATGGCCTAGATGACCTTATTTGCAAAACAGAAATAGAGACACGGACATAGAGAACAAACACGGGAACCCCAGAGGGGAAGGAAGGGATGGGATGGATTGGAGATTGAGGTGGACTTACATACACTACTCATACTATGTATAAAATAACTGACTAACTGAGAACCTACTTTATAGCCCAGGGAATGCTACTCAGTGCTTTGTGATGACCTAAAAGGGGAGGAATTGAAATGAGCGAGCGTACAGGTATATGTTTTGGCTGATTTACTTTATTGTACAGTAGAAATTAACACAACTTGCAAAGCAACTATACTTCAATCAAAATTAATCAAAAAACCAAAATAATAATTGATAATGATGTTGATGGCATTAACCCTTTTTAAGCATATAGACTGGGTATGCCAGATCCCATTCTGAGCACTTTCTGTGTAGTCTCTAGAGCTCTATGGTGGGTGAGGGGGTGGAATCAGGGGGAAATTGAGCCACCTGGACTCAGTGACTTGGCCGGGGTTACAGAACTGATGAGGTGGCAGGATCCAAACCCATTCGCACTGTTGATGTCCCAGCTGCCACTTCCTTCTCCCCACCCAGCCACATGTCACCTGCACCTTGGTCCCCTTCCCCAGCACACCCCTTCAGAGCAGTCCCCCCATGGGTGGGTGGCCATCCTCTCTCCCACCTAGAAAGGACACGCCTATACTGGGGTTGGAACGGCACTCCCAACGAGCTGGAAAAACGCACTTGCCCTTGTCAGATCACAGCTAAATTTGTAAAGTATTCGAAGCCCTAGTTCAAAATCACCTTGTTCTTGGAATAAAGTATAACTTTTTTTCCCTCTATAAATAGGCACAAAACAAAAAATGAGGGAAAATAATTTAATACTTTATTTTATAAAGTGAAGTAATCAAATTCCTCCTAAGACGAGAACATGGCTAGATTTCTAAATGTCCTTAGTACTATTTCTAGCACTTTAAAAGCTCTCTACGCAATCTCTTGTCATTTCCTAATATTACTGTTTGAATATTTAGAGTAGAAAATTACATCTTTCTCTGGTTTTCCTTCTCTTTGTTGACTCCTATGAAAGATGTTTGATTCTTGAAACTTGCCAAATCTGCCCCAATTGCTTTAGCTGTCATTCAAATAATACTAAAACATCTCAAAATGTTCATCTAAATATTTAATTACATAAAACAATGTTCACCTTGTTGTGTGAAAAGCAAGTTTATAAAGTTCTCTTTGGTATGATATCCTTTTCTGTAAAAAGAGTTAAAAATATATATATAAATACATGCACAGAAAGATACAGAGAGAAGCAATTTTTTATTTTAAAATATATTCAGAATATCAACAGTCATTACACGTAAGAATGTTATATCTGAGCATCNGTTTATAAAGTTCTCTTTGGTATGATATCCTTTTCTGTAAAAAGAGTTAAAAAAATATATATAAATACATGCACAGAAAGATACAGAGAGAAGCAATTTTTTATTTTAAAATATATTCAGAATATCAACAGTCATTACACGTAAGAATGTTATATCTGAGCATCAAGAACATAGAAGATTTTTAATTTCTTATTTTTTCTTAAACCTACTTTGTAAATTTTCTGTATTGCCGTTACAGTGAGAAAAGAAAAAATGCTGTTCCTTTTAATAAGAACTAACATTTGAGTGCCAGGCACTATTCTAGGTAATCTTTGAGTATTGATTTAAGTCTTTGAAGGGCACAGTGTTATTATCTGGGCTTTACGTGGGAGGAAACAGGCAGAGAGTGATTTCATAAGGCCAGGCATCTTGGTCTCGGACCCGGGCTCTGAACCGCTTCTGTGCCTGGGCTTACTGAGGCACCTGATCTTCCACTTCACTGGGTCTGCTGCTGCTGCTGCTAAGTCGCTTCAGTCGTGTCCGACTCTGTGACCCCATGGACGGCAGCCCACCAGGCTCCCCCGTCCCTGGGNCTTGGTCTCGGACCCGGGCTCTGAACCGCTTCTGTGCCTGGGCTTACTGAGGCACCTGATCTTCCACTTCACTGGGTCTGCTGCTGCTGCTGCTAAGTCGCTTCAGTCGTGTCCGACTCTGTGACCCCATGGACGGCAGCCCACCAGGCTCCCCCGTCCCTGGGATTCTCCAGGCAAGAACACTGGAGTGGGTTGCTATTTCCTTTTCCAATGCATGAAAGTGAAAAGTGAAAGGGAAGATGCTCAGTCGTATCCAACTCTCAGCAACCCCATGGACTGCAGCCCACCAGGCTCCTCCGTCTATGGGATTTTCCAGGCAAGAGGACTGGAGTGGGTGCCATTGGCTTCTCCTAACTGGGTCTACTTCATGGTCTTTCCTTCGGAAAATGGCAAGTCCTGTGCTGTCTGCTTCAGTGTTTCATTTCAAGTTCTTTGACCTGGAGCCAGCCTTGACCAGGCAGTCCACTCCTCTCTCTTGGATGTTTAGCTTGCAATATCTCTGAGAAGCAGTATCTCAGACAAAAAGAGTTGATATCTAATCAACTAATGATGATATTAGTTGATATCACAGAGCAGCAGATGTCAAGTTTCAAATGTGTTTCAGGGATCAGAGGAGGGAGAGAAAGTTGAAAGAAAGTAAAGATCACCACAACCTGACCATTGAAAGATAGCTTCTGTCGATAATTTAGCGCGTTTGCTTTTACTTCTCTCTCTCCTAACCAGCCTTAACTTAATGTTGATCAGGTAGCCCACTTATATATTTTGAATATTTAGCTTGTAATTTTCTTGAGGAGGCAGAATTCATTAATCTACCTCTTTCTCTCTCTTCTATTTGATTATGTATGTATCTATGTATCAGTCTTTCTTTCCATCTGTTTATGTGTCAGTTTCATATTTGTCTACCTACCAAACACATTTCTCCTTAATTTTGCTTGGAAATAACTTCAAATTTATAGAAAAATTATAAATGTGTGCACTCTCATAATGAGATCATATATGTCAGGTTTTGTCATCTGCTTATTTCATTTAATAATCTACAGAAATTTTTTCGTATTCATGATTCTTACTTTTCTTTACAACTTCATCTGAATGTTAATGGCATGATGGCATTTTATTATTTGGCTCTTAAACTAATTTATTTTTCCAACTCCATTCTGTTGTATATTTAGGTGCTTCAGTTTTATTTGTTTTTTTTTTTTTGCTATTATAAACAATACTATAAATAACTATTTTGAGTATACATATATATATATATTTTTTTAATACATCCTTGATTTTGTTAAAGTAAGTCCTAGAAATGATATTCTAGGATCTTGGGTCATGAACTAGAAGCCATGGACTGATAATGGTAGAGCAGTAAGGGGAAGTCTTGCCCTGGCATTGCAGAATCACTGTGACTGTGTATTCCTGGACTTCTCTTATGTGAGAGACAAATATATTTGCATCTTATTTAAGAAATTGTTTTGCAAAATTAAAAACGATGCATGGCCAAATCTCATTGTAACTAATATAGGCATTTACTTGACCTCCTCCCAAATACCCTTCTCTTTTATTTTTTTTTTAAATTGCTGCCCTTTATTTCTTAATTTAACTTAATTTTTTAGCAGCTCCATACAGTATGTGGAATCTTAGTTCCTTGACCAGGACTGAACCTGCACTCCCTGCCTGGAAGGGCAGTCTTAGCAACTGAACCACGAGGAAAGTCCTTCCTTCTCTCTTAAAACTAGTCTGAGTGTGTTACAGTCATTTACAACAAAAAAGCCCTCATTGAGTCAGATACAGGCTGTATAATGTAGTGTGTAATTATGCACACTTATCTGCATATGCACATATAACAGTTATCCATTCATTCTCACTGTTCCGAATATAAGAGCATTTATGCATATATGCAAATATGTATGTGTGTTACAAATATGTATGTAAAGTTGGCTTGGTGAAAGAAGCTTGAATATTCAAAGGGATATATTTATTCCAGTCTTGGGAGCAGGCTATGGGGTATTATAACAAAAGATACATATATTGAGAATGCTGGAAAAGTTTCCTTAGGGTTAGAATTTATAATTATTTTAGAATTTAGATTATATTTTAGTTTCAGCCCTTAATGAAGTCCGGGGTCAAAGGAGCAGGTCCACTTGTCTGTTCTGATGGTGCTGTCATTTGTTGAGGCCCTTTGTACCCCATGTTATTCACATTAAATCTCTTTCTCTGTATGACAGCCTGATAGGGACTGAGGTTTTCACTTCATTCCCAGGAGTGGAAACTGGAACTCAGAGAAGTTAAATAATTTTTCTGAGGTCTAGCAACTAAGAAGAACAGATAGAAATAAGATTCCATTCCCTCTCTTAAACACTCATTAATCAACAAACATTTCCTGAGTACAAATCTTTGACTTACGATGAGATTACATCCTGAGAAACCCATACTTAGCTGAAAGCAGCATAAATAGAAAACGTATTTAATACACCTCACCTGGTGCTTTCTCGGTGGCTCAGTGGTAAAGAATCTGCCTGTCAATGCAAGAGACATGGGTTTGATCCCTACACTGGGAAGATTCCCTGCAATAGGAAATGGTAACTCACTGGGAAATTTTTCCTGGGAAATCCCACGGCAGGCTACAGTCCATGGGGTCACAAAGAGTCGGACATGACTTTAGCAACTAAAACAACAACACCCACCCAACATCATAGCTTAGACTAGATCACCTTAAACCTGTCCAGAACGCTTATTAACCCACAACTGGGCAAAATCATCAACCAGGAAACCTATTTTATAATAAAGCTGAATCTTTCACAAAATTTACTGATTACTGTACTGAAAGTAAAAAAAGAATGGTTGTCTGGACACAGAAGGGATGTAAGTGTATCAGCTGATGATTCCATGGCTGACTGGCAGCTGCCACTGCTCAGCCTCAGAAGAGAGGATTGCACCACACATCAGAGGCCCAGGAAAAGACCACAATTCAAAATTCAAAGTACAGTTTCTGTTGGATGCACATTGCCTTGGCACCACCTTAAATCTGGAAAATTACAAGCTGAAATATTCATTATCAGGGCATGTCTGTACGTAATCTGTATTCTAGGCAGCCCCTGACTTAACAATGGTTGCTGTGAAAAACAAAAATGAAAGCTAAAACATAGCTTCTGCCCACAAAAAGGCAGTAGGCTTAGTGGAAAACAAAGTAAGGAATGGCAAAGATGGCCATGCTGTACCTGCAAGTCTTACCCTCAGAGCTTGTCAGCTGCAGGTGGAGGCAAGAGGTGCAGGATGAATCACCAGGAGAGCTTCTCTGAAGAAGCTGGTCCTGGAAGAAGAATAAGGTTGGAATAGGAGGGGATGGATGAACTTCCCAGGTGGTGCTAGTGGTAAAGAACCCACTTGCCAATGCAGGTGACTCAGGACGCAGGTGACTTGGGAGGAGGAAATGGGAACCCACTCTAGTATTCCTGCCTGGAGAACCCCATGGACAGAGGATCCTGGCCGCTGCAGTCCATAGGGTCTCAGAGAATCAGACACAACTGAGCGACTGAGCAAGCATGCACGCATGCAGGAGGGGCTGGATATTCCAGGGGAAGCCTTATCAGAATAAAGACAGAGACATGGGAATAAGATTAACATGGGTGTAGGACAGTGAAGAAACACAGGGCAGAACCAGACAAGCAAGTCCACCAATACAAGGAAGTTAGGGTTGCTGGGTGGTGNTTCCTCCGCACAGCTGGGCCGTCCACCCCCAGCCCTTCACGCGTTCCCACAAAGTGTGTCAGACCCAGCGAGTTTGTGCCCTGACGCGTGTGCTCTTCTTCAGCCATTTACAGTGTTCTTTATGTTATTTTCCCTGTGATTTCACTCAGTGACTTGGCAGAGAGCACGAGGGAGGCACGGGAAGGACCAGTGCAAGCTCTTTTCCTCACGTCTCTCCCTGACACGGACACACAGGGATAGTCTGGACTATCCCTGCCGACTTCTCTTTCCATCTAGGGATGTTCACCCCAAACATGGGTGTCTGAGCCTTCAGTTCAGTTCATTTCAGTCGCTCAGTCATGTCTGACTCTTTGCGGCCCATGGACTGCAGCACGCCAGGCTTCCCTGTCCATCACCTACTCCCAGAGCTTACTCAAACTCATGTCCATTGAGTCGGTGAGGCCATCCAACCACCTCATCCTCTGTCGTCCCCTTCTCCACCCGCCTTCAATCTTTCCCAGCGTCAGGGTCTTTTCAAATGAGTCAGCTCTTCGCATCAGGTGGCCAAAGTATGCCTAGGGAGATCATGAATACAATACGTGGATGCACCTAGAGGCTGGCATATAGAATGAAGCCAGAAAGAGAAAAACAAACATTAATGCATATACGTAGAATCTAGAAAAATGGCCTAGATGACCTTATTTGCAAAACAGAAATAGAGACACGGACATAGAGAACAAACACGGGAACCCCAGAGGGGAAGGAAGGGATGGGATGGATTGGAGATTGAGGTGGACTTACATACACTACTCATACTATGTATAAAATAACTGACTAACTGAGAACCTACTTTATAGCCCAGGGAATGCTACTCAGTGCTTTGTGATGACCTAAAAGGGGAGGAATTGAAATGAGCGAGCGTACAGGTATATGTTTTGGCTGATTTACTTTATTGTACAGTAGAAATTAACACAACTTGCAAAGCAACTATACTTCAATCAAAATTAATCAAAAAACCAAAATAATAATTGATAATGATGTTGATGGCATTAACCCTTTTTAAGCATATAGACTGGGTATGCCAGATCCCATTCTGAGCACTTTCTGTGTAGTCTCTAGAGCTCTATGGTGGGTGAGGGGGTGGAATCAGGGGGAAATTGAGCCACCTGGACTCAGTGACTTGGCCGGGGTTACAGAACTGATGAGGTGGCAGGATCCAAACCCATTCGCACTGTTGATGTCCCAGCTGCCACTTCCTTCTCCCCACCCAGCCACATGTCACCTGCACCTTGGTCCCCTTCCCCAGCACACCCCTTCAGAGCAGTCCCCCCATGGGTGGGTGGCCATCCTCTCTCCCACCTAGAAAGGACACGCCTATACTGGGGTTGGAACGGCACTCCCAACGAGCTGGAAAAACGCACTTGCCCTTGTCAGATCACAGCTAAATTTGTAAAGTATTCGAAGCCCTAGTTCAAAATCACCTTGTTCTTGGAATAAAGTATAACTTTTTTTCCCTCTATAAATAGGCACAAAACAAAAAATGAGGGAAAATAATTTAATACTTTATTTTATAAAGTGAAGTAATCAAATTCCTCCTAAGACGAGAACATGGCTAGATTTCTAAATGTCCTTAGTACTATTTCTAGCACTTTAAAAGCTCTCTACGCAATCTCTTGTCATTTCCTAATATTACTGTTTGAATATTTAGAGTAGAAAATTACATCTTTCTCTGGTTTTCCTTCTCTTTGTTGACTCCTATGAAAGATGTTTGATTCTTGAAACTTGCCAAATCTGCCCCAATTGCTTTAGCTGTCATTCAAATAATACTAAAACATCTCAAAATGTTCATCTAAATATTTAATTACATAAAACAATGTTCACCTTGTTGTGTGAAAAGCAAGTTTATAAAGTTCTCTTTGGTATGATATCCTTTTCTGTAAAAAGAGTTAAAAATATATATATAAATACATGCACAGAAAGATACAGAGAGAAGCAATTTTTTATTTTAAAATATATTCAGAATATCAACAGTCATTACACGTAAGAATGTTATATCTGAGCATCGAGAACATAGAAGATTTTTAATTTCTTATTTTTTCTTAAACCTACTTTGTAAATTTTCTGTATTGCCGTTACAGTGAGAAAAGAAAAAATGCTGTTCCTTTTAATAAGAACTAACATTTGAGTGCCAGGCACTATTCTAGGTAATCTTTGAGTATTGATTTAAGTCTTTGAAGGGCACAGTGTTATTATCTGGGCTTTACGTGGGAGGAAACAGGCAGAGAGTGATTTCATAAGGCCAGGCATCTTGGTCTCGGACCCGGGCTCTGAACCGCTTCTGTGCCTGGGCTTACTGAGGCACCTGATCTTCCACTTCACTGGGTCTGCTGCTGCTGCTGCTAAGTCGCTTCAGTCGTGTCCGACTCTGTGACCCCATGGACGGCAGCCCACCAGGCTCCCCCGTCCCTGGGATTCTCCAGGCAAGAACACTGGAGTGGGTTGCTATTTCCTTTTCCAATGCATGAAAGTGAAAAGTGAAAGGGAAGATGCTCAGTCGTATCCAACTCTCAGCAACCCCATGGACTGCAGCCCACCAGGCTCCTCCGTCTATGGGATTTTCCAGGCAAGAGGACTGGAGTGGGTGCCATTGGCTTCTCCTAACTGGGTCTACTTCATGGTCTTTCCTTCGGAAAATGGCAAGTCCTGTGCTGTCTGCTTCAGTGTTTCATTTCAAGTTCTTTGACCTGGAGCCAGCCTTGACCAGGCAGTCCACTCCTCTCTCTTGGATGTTTAGCTTGCAATATCTCTGAGAAGCAGTATCTCAGACAAAAAGAGTTGATATCTAATCAACTAATGATGATATTAGTTGATATCACAGAGCAGCAGATGTCAAGTTTCAAATGTGTTTCAGGGATCAGAGGAGGGAGAGAAAGTTGAAAGAAAGTAAAGATCACCACAACCTGACCATTGAAAGATAGCTTCTGTCGATAATTTAGCGCGTTTGCTTTTACTTCTCTCTCTCCTAACCAGCCTTAACTTAATGTTGATCAGGTAGCCCACTTATATATTTTGAATATTTAGCTTGTAATTTTCTTGAGGAGGCAGAATTCATTAATCTACCTCTTTCTCTCTCTTCTATTTGATTATGTATGTATCTATGTATCAGTCTTTCTTTCCATCTGTTTATGTGTCAGTTTCATATTTGTCTACCTACCAAACACATTTCTCCTTAATTTTGCTTGGAAATAACTTCAAATTTATAGAAAAATTATAAATGTGTGCACTCTCATAATGAGATCATATATGTCAGGTTTTGTCATCTGCTTATTTCATTTAATAATCTACAGAAATTTTTTCGTATTCATGATTCTTACTTTTCTTTACAACTTCATCTGAATGTTAATGGCATGATGGCATTTTATTATTTGGCTCTTAAACTAATTTATTTTTCCAACTCCATTCTGTTGTATATTTAGGTGCTTCAGTTTTATTTGTTTTTTTTTTTTTGCTATTATAAACAATACTATAAATAACTATTTTGAGTATACATATATATATATATTTTTTTAATACATCCTTGATTTTGTTAAAGTAAGTCCTAGAAATGATATTCTAGGATCTTGGGTCATGAACTAGAAGCCATGGACTGATAATGGTAGAGCAGTAAGGGGAAGTCTTGCCCTGGCATTGCAGAATCACTGTGACTGTGTATTCCTGGACTTCTCTTATGTGAGAGACAAATATATTTGCATCTTATTTAAGAAATTGTTTTGCAAAATTAAAAACGATGCATGGCCAAATCTCATTGTAACTAATATAGGCATTTACTTGACCTCCTCCCAAATACCCTTCTCTTTTATTTTTTTTTTAAATTGCTGCCCTTTATTTCTTAATTTAACTTAATTTTTTAGCAGCTCCATACAGTATGTGGAATCTTAGTTCCTTGACCAGGACTGAACCTGCACATTTTTTTTTTTTTTTTTGCTATTATAAACAATACTATAAATAACTATTTTGAGTATACATATATATATATATATATTTTTAATACATCCTTGATTTTGTTAAAGTAAGTCCTAGAAATGATATTCTAGGATCTTGGGTCATGAACTAGAAGCCATGGACTGATAATGGTAGAGCAGTAAGGGGAAGTCTTGCCCTGGCATTGCAGAATCACTGTGACTGTGTATTCCTGGACTTCTCTTATGTGAGAGACAAATATATTTGCATCTTATTTAAGAAATTGTTTTGCAAAATTAAAAACGATGCATGGCCAAATCTCATTGTAACTAATATAGGCATTTACTTGACCTCCTCCCAAATTCCCTTCTCTTTTATTTTTTTTTTAAATTGCTGCCCTTTATTTCTTAATTTAACTTAATTTTTTAGCAGCTCCATACAGTATGTGGAATCTTAGTTCCTTGACCAGGACTGAACCTGCACTCCCTGCCTGGAAGGGCAGTCTTAGCAACTGAACCACGAGGAAAGTCCTTCCTTCTCTCTTAAAACTAGTCTGAGTGTGTTACAGTCATTTACAACAAAAAAGCCCTCATTGAGTCAGATACAGGCTGTATAATGTAGTGTGTAATTATGCACACTTATCTGCATATGCACATATAACAGTTATCCATTCATTCTCACTGTTCCGAATATAAGAGCATTTATGCATATATGCAAATATGTATGTGTGTTACAAATATGTATGTAAAGTTGGCTTGGTGAAAGAAGCTTGAATATTCAAAGGGATATATTTATTCCAGTCTTGGGAGCAGGCTATGGGGTATTATAACAAAAGATACATATATTGAGAATGCTGGAAAAGTTTCCTTAGGGTTAGAATTTATAATTATTTTAGAATTTAGATTATATTTTAGTTTCAGCCCTTAATGAAGTCCGGGGTCAAAGGAGCAGGTCCACTTGTCTGTTCTGATGGTGCTGTCATTTGTTGAGGCCCTTTGTACCCCATGTTATTCACATTAAATCTCTTTCTCTGTATGACAGCCTGATAGGGACTGAGGTTTTCACTTCATTCCCAGGAGTGGAAACTGGAACTCAGAGAAGTTAAATAATTTTTCTGAGGTCTAGCAACTAAGAAGAACAGATAGAAATAAGATTCCATTCCCTCTCTTAAACACTCATTAATCAACAAACATTTCCTGAGTACAAATCTTTGACTTACGATGAGATTACATCCTGAGAAACCCATACTTAGCTGAAAGCAGCATAAATAGAAAACGTATTTAATACACCTCACCTGGTGCTTTCTCGGTGGCTCAGTGGTAAAGAATCTGCCTGTCAATGCAAGAGACATGGGTTTGATCCCTACACTGGGAAGATTCCCTGCAATAGGAAATGGTAACTCACTGGGAAATTTTTCCTGGGAAATCCCACGGCAGGCTACAGTCCATGGGGTCACAAAGAGTCGGACATGACTTTAGCAACTAAAACAACAACACCCACCCAACATCATAGCTTAGACTAGATCACCTTAAACCTGTCCAGAACGCTTATTAACCCACAACTGGGCAAAATCATCAACCAGGAAACCTATTTTATAATAAAGCTGAATCTTTCACAAAATTTACTGATTACTGTACTGAAAGTAAAAAAAGAATGGTTGTCTGGACACAGAAGGGATGTAAGTGTATCAGCTGATGATTCCATGGCTGACTGGCAGCTGCCACTGCTCAGCCTCAGAAGAGAGGATTGCACCACACATCAGAGGCCCAGGAAAAGACCACAATTCAAAATTCAAAGTACAGTTTCTGTTGGATGCACATTGCCTTGGCACCACCTTAAATCTGGAAAATTACAAGCTGAAATATTCATTATCAGGGCATGTCTGTACGTAATCTGTATTCTAGGCAGCCCCTGACTTAACAATGGTTGCTGTGAAAAACAAAAATGAAAGCTAAAACATAGCTTCTGCCCACAAAAAGGCAGTAGGCTTAGTGGAAAACAAAGTAAGGAATGGCAAAGATGGCCATGCTGTACCTGCAAGTCTTACCCTCAGAGCTTGTCAGCTGCAGGTGGAGGCAAGAGGTGCAGGATGAATCACCAGGAGAGCTTCTCTGAAGAAGCTGGTCCTGGAAGAAGAATAAGGTTGGAATAGGAGGGGATGGATGAACTTCCCAGGTGGTGCTAGTGGTAAAGAACCCACTTGCCAATGCAGGTGACTCAGGACGCAGGTGACTTGGGAGGAGGAAATGGGAACCCACTCTAGTATTCCTGCCTGGAGAACCCCATGGACAGAGGATCCTGGCCGCTGCAGTCCATAGGGTCTCAGAGAATCAGACACAACTGAGCGACTGAGCAAGCATGCACGCATGCAGGAGGGGCTGGATATTCCAGGGGAAGCCTTATCAGAATAAAGACAGAGACATGGGAATAAGATTAACATGGGTGTAGGACAGTGAAGAAACACAGGGCAGAACCAGACAAGCAAGTCCACCAATACAAGGAAGTTAGGGTTGCTGGGTGGTGTGAGGTTGGCAAGGCTCTGAAAAGTCAGCACAGCCTTGAGTTTGAGGCCAGGAGCTTATGGTGTCCAAAGACACTTCCTTCATGTTTGTTCAGGGAACCAAGGCATTTCCATTTCATACTCTAAATAAAATGGACATGCCATGTTAACTCAGGTAGATGATAAATAAAAAAAGAAATTGACTGGCTTAGAGGTTTTAAAACATTCCAGAACTTGTTTATACAGGGAAGGATTTTCCAAAGGTCAGACTTTCACTGCTGTAATCACCTTTATATATCTATGTTCAGTATTATTCTAGTTCCATAAACAAGCTTAAAATAGGAGTTGCTAATACCATCTGATTTTAAAAGGGGAAGAGCTTCACATTTCTGCATAACTATAGCCAAATACATTTTTTTTTCAAGCAAGGTCAGTATTTCTGAAGGAACTTGGCATTTTATGGAATGGATTTAAGCAATTCACCAGGGATGGCTCCAACTTGTTTTATTTTATTTTATTCTTTTGTGGCATTAAGAATGAGGCTTAAAAGTACATGTAGTCACAGGGAAAGCTTGCTTACAAATATTAATGAAAAAGATGCATACCATTAAAAGCACAAAATCTCATTTTTATATTAAAAGTATGTATATAATGCATAGGAAGGATATATGGAATATATAGCTATGATTTTGTCTAGAGAGAGAATTGCAGATGGTTTTAATTTTCCTTTTTGTACTTCTCTGTAGTTTTTTATTTTCCACAAGAAGTAAGTATTCCTTGTGCAATTTTTCTTCAAGTTAGTGTCTAAGGACATACAAATTTGGGTACACATAAGATGTTGAAAAATAGTTATATTTAGGACAGGATCAGAAGGGGATTTTATAGTTTTGGTAGAAGGATGGGAAAACTAACACCAACATGTTTCATTAAAAACAGAATGTTATAGTAAAATTATAATCCAACTGCTCTTATATGTAAATAGTTGTGATGACTTTGGATAAGTCACCTAAACTTCTGAGACTTACTCTCCCATATATCAAACTGGATCATCTTAAGTGTCCTTGAAACAAACAATCATGGCTGGTGCCTTCGTGAACAACCTTTGGACATGATGAACTGACTCCGGACCCCTTTCCATCCTAATGCTGGAAGAATGCTCTGATCCTCACCTGCATGTCCAGGAAAAACAACATTAGCTAAGAGAGTTGTCCTGATGGAAGTAAGAGTGACCAACAGAATCTCTCATAATCTGGATGTTCCTTAGCTCCAAGGATACAGTTGACTATTGAAACTGCAAGGGAAAAATCAGGTTAATTACTGGATTATCTAATTTCAGACCATATTGCACATCCCTGTGTGAATTTCCTTTCCGTTTTGCTTCAGGAAAGTTCCTCTCCCTTGGATGTTTTTCCAGTGGCTGTGCTTTGTCCTTGGAGCCACAGAAGGGCAAGGTTTAGTTCACCAGAAGAGGAGGTAATGGGAAACCAGTGGGCCTACCCATCACTTTTCAGGTAGGTTTTCCTCATGACTTTCCTCAGTTGATGTATCAGCCTAATTCTTCCTGTTCTTCAATTGCGTTCATTTTCCCCATGAAAGATTGACCAAGTTATTTTGCCCACAAAACCCAATCCCTTGTAGGAGTTTCCGTATGTTTATTTCCAATATCCCACAAAGTAACTCATGGTCTTTTTGTCTGAATTTTCAGCTATGGTAGTGCTTTACACGAGCCCTTTCCCTCTACCTGGAACAGAAGGACCTCAGTAACAGAGACAAAGTCTTTAACCTTCTTACTAGTCCAGTAGTTCCTGACATATCCTTCAGGTCACAGAAAATGATAAGAGATATCTTTTGATTGATGGAAGAGTCACCAATCAATAATCAATTTACTAGTCCTTCCCTGGCAGTCCAATAGTTAAGACTCCATGCTTCCCATTTGGGGGTGTGGATGCGATCCCTGGTGGGGGAGCTAAGATCCCATGTGCCGGGTGGTGCAATCCCTCCAAAAATTGTTATGTTGTCACTAATGTAAGTGCAATCATTGTCACAAAGGGTTGATGGATGGATGAGTTAAAAAAATGATCTTTTTTTTTTTTTTTTGCTAGAAACTGGAGTTGAATACAGTACTAGCAACAGATATAGAAAAAGACCAACACTTAGAACTACAGGTCCAACCTCATGGTTTTTGTAATTCAGGAAAGGGGTGCTCCACCTCCACCATCACAAAGACTACTTAGCCTCTCTCCTGATAATCCAAAAGGGGTCCTGGGATAACCTGGGCTTCTAGGTAAAGACTTCACAGAAAACAATCTGATAAAGAAGTAGCATAACGGTAATGTACCTGAATGCCTTGCAGGAAAGAGAGGAAAGGTTATGGATTTGGGGCCATGATAGAATCAGAAAACCGGAAGATATTTTAGAAATAATCTGTGAAATTATTTTTACAGAAGAGCAAAGTAAAAGAGACTGACTTGCTGAAGTTATTGAAGTGGTAGAGTGAATTCATTCATTCCATGCCTGTGCGCAGCTGTTTCCAACTTTTTTCAACCCCATGGACTATAGACCACTGGACTCCTCTGTTTGTGGAATTTCCAGGCAAGAATACTAAAGTGATTTGTCATTTCCTTCTCAAGGGGATTTTCCTGACCCAGAGAGCGAAGCCTGGTCTCTTGCTTGGCAAGCAGATTCTTTACCACTGAGCCACCATTCTTTCTCCCAAGTCTCTGACCTCTTCCATTCAGGATTCTTCCTACTCTGATCATGCTGAATTTTTCCTACAGTATTCTGATGCACTCGATGCACTCAATCATTATACCCATTTTCTCTCAGAAGGCAAAGCATCCTAGAAGAAGGTAGGATACACAGCAGAATATTTCTCCTCTCCTACTTTCCATGACACAGGGTTTCCTTTCCTTCATGCCAGTAGCATGATTACACTTTTATATTCCACAACTATGAAATCAACAGTAAGATGAAAATTAAATACTTAAACCAAAAGAGCATACCACTATTTCAGCCTTAGATTAATATTACGAATGGCTTATGAGGCAATTCCAGAGAACTGAAAGCATTGGGATAGGGTAGTGCTCTGTATGAGTGGGCTTTAAAAAAATCCTTCATAGACATTCTCTAAGCCTTAAAAATATGTTTTGTCAAACAATCTTCTAAAATGGTGTTCTTAACAAGCTATCATCAAAGTTAAATTGTTGTTGCATTTGGTTGTGTGTGCTCCACTGGAAATAGTGTAGTCATCTAAGAATGAGGTTGGCTGACTCTTCTTCATGATGCTGTGGGGGAGAAACAGTTGGAGACGATCCGTGGCTATTATTATACAGCTGATGTAAGAAATTCAGTCATTACTTGTTGAGATTTTCTACATCTTTTGAACATTTTAGGGCACTAAGGAGAGACTAGATCATTAGCCAGGGACTCCTGTTAGCTTGGTTTGGGTGTACTGATGGGAAAAAAAAATGCACAGCTTAAAAGTTGAGAATTATGTTCTAATCAGTGGACAAAACTGAGGAATTTAGCCCAGAAGACAGACAGCTCTGAGTGACTGCTTCAAAGAGACAAGGGAGGAGCCAGAGAGTATACGAGATGTGCAACAAAGACCTGGTGGTCAGAACATCAGATGATTCCTGTTGATTAAAGAAAACCAGACATCTCAAGTTAAGGAATTTAGCACTTTTCTATGTATGGGAGTGTGGGCTTTTCTATATATGGGAGAATGGGAGTGTGGGCAAGAGTGTGGGATCACTGAAATCATTCCTTTGATATGTACCTCAGCTATCTGGGGGCCAGTATGCTGTGTTTTCTCATCCTGAGCCTCCTCTGGGTGCACCACTGAGATAGCTTTAGCTGCCACCTGCTTGATGGTGGGCATCCTTGATGGTGTTTCTATTCTGAGTTCCCTCAGGGCTCACCCTCAGGAAGGTAGCAACATGATGGCTGGATGACTGCAACATCCTTTGTTTGCTGATACGGTAGCAACATTTTTCCACTGATAGGTGACATACAAAAGCGTGTAGGTAAGCCCTGGCCCAGAATGTTGCCTATTGTACATGATACTTGCTGAACATCTCATTTCACACCTATAAAATAGGACACTAATTTTACTTCTTCACTAATTGAGTCAATAAATCAGCACTCTGTGAGTCATCATTGTGGGAACAAACAGGAAACATTCTATTTTCCCCATTGATTCTCCAGGGGGAATTGAAAAAACTTTTGGGGGGAGAATACATCATTCTCAAGCAAGTATTTCAGAAACAGGCTGGAGTGACATGGTCCTTCAGGTTCTTTGCATCAGCTTCTCTTCCTCCAAATAGTGGGATATAGCGATTACTATTTCCATTTTCAGATGAGAAAAGTGAAGCTTTGAGAGTTTGAGTAATTTGCATAAATTCATCTCTAGTAAGCAATGGGGTGAGAGAAATGGTTGTAGTGTCCACATGTAAAACCTCATGAAGTTTCTGCATATTCTCCTGCTTGCCTTATAACTGAACCAAGCCAAACCAAAGGCAGATCTGCTGGAATGTGGTTACTCTCATGAAGCAAAAATAGAGGAAACCCAAATAAATCTCCCTTTCACATCAGAACAACTTTTTGAAAATCCCTCTAGTAATCATTTAACTTATATGCAGAGTACATCATGAGAAATGCTGGACTGGAAGAAACACAAGCTGGAATCAAGATTGTTGGGAGAAATATCAATAACCTCAGATATGCTGATGACACCACCCTTATGGCAGAAAGTGAGGAGGAGCTAAAAAGCCTCTTGATGAAAGTGAAGGAGAAGAGCGAAAAAGTTGGCTTAAAGTTCAATCCGGTCCCATCACTTCATGGGAAATAGATGCGGAAACAGTGGAAACAGTGACAGATTTTATTTTTGGGGGCTCCAAAATCACTGCAGATGGTGACTGTTGCCATGAAATTAAAAGACGTTTACTCCTTGGAAGAAAAGTTATGACCAACCTAGATAGTATATTGAAAAGCAGAGACATTACTTTGCCGACTAAAATCCGTCTAGTCAGGGCTATGGTTTTTCCTGTGGTCATGTATGGACTGTGAGAGTTGGACTGTGAAGAAGGCTGAGCACCGAAGAATTGATGCTTTTGAACTGTGGTGTTGGAGAAGACTTGAGAGTCCCTTGGACTGCAAGGAGATCCAATCAGTCTATTCTGAAGGAGTTCAGCCCTGGGATTTCTTTGGAAGGAATGATGCTGAAGCTGAAACTCCAGGACTTTGGCCACCTCATGAGAAGAGTTGACTCATTGGAAAAGACTTTGATGCTGGGAGGGATTGGGGGCAGGAGGAGAAGGGGACGACCGAGGATGAGATGGCTAGATGGCATCACGGACTCGATGGACGTGAGTCTGAGTGAACTTCAGGAGATGGTGATGGACAGGGAGGCCTGGCGTGCTGCAATTCATGGGGTCGCAAAGAGTCGGACACGACTGAGCGACTAAACTGAACTGAACTGAACTGAATCAGAAAAGAAAAACCAAACATAAAGTAACTTTCTAATCAATTCAATAGGTTTCATCAAAGTGGGTAATGTAAGTAAATAAGAAATCCAGAGCTAATTTAATTTTCTGATAAGTTGGTATAAATGCCTCATTTTAGAATTGCTAGATTTAAGGGCAAAGGACTATCATCCTCCTTTTCCCATTTGTGCCAAACCTTCATCTTTGACACTATAACAATATATGATTTTTCCGATAGTCATGTATGGTTGTAAGAGATAGACCATAAAGAAGACTAAGCACCGAAGAACTGACACTCTTGAACTGTGGTGCTGGGAAAGACTCTTGAGAGTCCCTTGGACTGCAAGGAGATCAAGCCAGTTGATCCTAAAGAAAATCAATCCTGAATATTCACTGGAAAAATTGTTGCTGAAGCTGAAGCTCCAGTACTTTGGCCACCTGATGGGAAGAACTGACTCATGGAAAAGCCCTTGATGCTGGGAAAAGTGAAAGGCAAAAGGAGAAGGGGGCAGCAGAGGATGAGATGGTTCAATAGCATCACCAACTCACTGGACATGAATTTGAGCAAACTCCAGGAGATGGTGGAGGACAGAGGAGACTGGTGTGCTGCAGTTCATGGGGTCAAAGAGTCGGATATAACTTAGCGACTGTAGTACATGTTAGTTACTCTGCTCACCAATGTCTCTGAGACTTTAATCTACAATGTTCATGAGCTGATTCACAAATGTATTTGAGCACAGGATCTCCTTCTTGGATAGGTACACCTATGACTGTCTTACGTCTACTGGGACCTACTTTAGAAAACATCGCTCTATACAACAATTTCCAAGTTAGTTCCCTGGAGAGCCCAAAGCCTAAGGACTTTCAAGTTTTGTGAGCTCTAGGAAGAAAGCTGCATCTGTGATAACAAACCTTGTTGGCTAATAACTGAAGAAAATGCTTCCAGAATGAACTCAGTAAAGGTCTATTAATTTAAGTCAAATAAATGTCATATAGTGCTTGTTGAAGAAATTTTTAATGAGAAATCTAGATTATCCCATCACTGGTTCTTCTTTATTCCTAAGGACTTTTCTGACCATCTGATTGAAAACTCTTTTTTGGATTCTTCAAGACTTGGAGCTGACTGTGGGTCAGATCATGAACTCCTTATTGCCAAATTCAGACTCAAATTGAAGAAAGTAGGGAAAACCACAAGACCATTCAGGTATGACCTAAATCAAATCCTTTATGATTATACAGTGGAAGTGGGAAATCGATTCAAGGGATTAGATCTGATAGACAGAGTGCCTGATGAACTATGGATGGATGTTTATGACATGTACAGGAGACAGGGATCAAGACCATCCCCATGGAAAAGAAATGCAAAAAAGCAAAATGGCTGTCTGAGGAGACCTTACAAATAGCTGTGAAAAGACAAGAAGCTAAAAGCAAAGAAAAAAAGGAAGATATAAGCACCTGAATGCAGAGTTCCAAAGAATAGCAAGGAGAGATAAGAAAGCCTTCCTCAGCAATCAATGCAAAGAAAAAGAGGAAAACAACAGAATGGGAAAGACTAGAGATCTCTTCAAGAAAATTAGAGATATCAAGGGAACATTTCATGCAAAGATGGGCTTGATAAAGGACAGAAATGGTATGGACCTAACAGAAGCAGAAGATATTAAGAAGAGGTGGAAAGAATACACAGAACTATGCAAAAAAGATCTTCATGACCCAGATAACCACAATGGTATGATCACCCATCTAGAGCCAGACATCCTGGAATGTGAAGTCAAGTGGGCCTCAGGAAGCATCACTATGAACAAAGCTAGTGGAGGTGATGGAATTCCAGCTATTTCAAATCCTAAAAGATGATGCTGTGAAAGTGCTGCACTCAATAAGCCAGCAAATTTGGAAAACTCAGCAGTGGCCACAGGACTGGAAAAGGTCAGTTTTCATTTGAATCCCAAAGAAAGGCAATGCCAAAGAATGCTCAAACTACCACACAATTGCACTCATCTCACACGCTAGTAAAGTAACTCTCAAAATTCTCCAAGCCAGGCTCCAACAGTACTTGAACCATGAACTTCCAGATTTCAGGCTGGTTTTAGAAAAGGCAGAGGAATGAGAGATCAAATTGCCAACATCTGCTGGATTATTGAAAAAGCAAGAGAGTTCCAGAAAAACATCTATTTCTGCTTTACTGACTATTCCAAAACCTTTGACTGTGTGGATCACCACAAATTGTGGAAAATTCTTCAAGAGATGGGAATACCAGACCACCTTACCTGCCTCCTGAGAAATCTGTATGCAGGTCAGGAAACGACAGTAAGAACTGGACACGGAACATCAGACTGCTTCCAAAGAGGAAAAGGAGCACATCAAGGTTGTATATCATCACCCTGCTTATTTAACTTAGATGCAGAGTACATCATGAGAAATGTTGGCCTGGATGAAGCACAAGCTGGAACCAAGATTGCTGGGAGAAATATCAATAACCTCAGATATGCAGATGACACCACCCTGATGGCAGAACATGAAAAAGAAGTAAAGAGCCTCTTGATGAAAGTGAAAGAGGAAAGTGGAAAAGTTGGCTTAAAGCTCAACATTTAGAAAACGAAGATCATGGCATCTGGTCATATCACTTCATGGCAAATAGATGGGAAAACAATGGAAACAGTGTCAGACTTTATTTTGGGGTGCTCCAAAATCACTGCAGATGGTAACTGCAGCCATGAATTTAAAAGATGCTTACTCCTTTGAAGAAAAGTTAGGATCAACCTAGACAGCATATTAAAATACAGAGACATTACTTCGCCAACAAAGATCCATTGTAGTCAAGGCTCTGGTTTTTCCAGTAGTCATGTATGGATGTGAGAGTTGGACTATAAAGAACGCTGAGCGCCAGAGAATTGATGCTTTTGAACTGTGGTGTTGGAGAAGACTCTTGAGAGTCCCTTGAACAGCAAGGAGATCCAACCAGTCTATCCTAAAGCTGTCTCTTATACACATCTAGATGTGTATAAGAGACANCTGAGAAATCTGTATGCAGGTCAGGAAACGACAGTAAGAACTGGACACGGAACATCAGACTGCTTCCAAAGAGGAAAAGGAGCACATCAAGGTTGTATATCATCACCCTGCTTATTTAACTTAGATGCAGAGTACATCATGAGAAATGTTGGCCTGGATGAAGCACAAGCTGGAACCAAGATTGCTGGGAGAAATATCAATAACCTCAGATATGCAGATGACACCACCCTGATGGCAGAACATGAAAAAGAAGTAAAGAGCCTCTTGATGAAAGTGAAAGAGGAAAGTGGAAAAGTTGGCTTAAAGCTCAACATTTAGAAAACGAAGATCATGGCATCTGGTCATATCACTTCATGGCAAATAGATGGGAAAACAATGGAAACAGTGTCAGACTTTATTTTGGGGTGCTCCAAAATCACTGCAGATGGTAACTGCAGCCATGAATTTAAAAGATGCTTACTCCTTTGAAGAAAAGTTAGGATCAACCTAGACAGCATATTAAAATACAGAGACATTACTTCGCCAACAAAGATCCATTGTAGTCAAGGCTCTGGTTTTTCCAGTAGTCATGTATGGATGTGAGAGTTGGACTATAAAGAACGCTGAGCGCCAGAGAATTGATGCTTTTGAACTGTGGTGTTGGAGAAGACTCTTGAGAGTCCCTTGAACAGCAAGGAGATCCAACCAGTCTATCCTAAAGGAAATCAGTTGAATATTCATTGAAAGGACAGATGCTGAATCTCAGACTCCAATACTTTGGCCACTTGATGCAAAGAACTGACTCATTGGAAAAGACTCTGATGCTGGGAGGGATTGAAGGCAGGAGGAGAAGGGGATGATGGAGGATGAGATAGTTGCATGGCATCACCGACTCAATGGACAAGAGTTTGAGTGAACTGCAGGAGTTGGTGATGGACAGAGAGGCCTGATGTGCTGCAGTCCATGGGGTCACAAAGAGTCGGACAAGACTGAGCGACTGAGCTGAACTCACTTTTACTGAGTCAATTTTTATCACATAATCCTGCTTACTTTTTCTCACAGTACTTAATTATCTCTAAGTTCTTCCAAGCTTAGAACCTGAGATTCATAAAAGTTGGGTCTTATTTATATACCCAGGAACCATTTCAGTGCCAAATATATATAGAATAAATGAAAGCTGTTTCATTCATTCAAGTATTTATTCATTCAACAAATGTTTACTGCATACATACCATGTGCCCCAAACCATTCTGGTTCTGGATGCAAAAACAGACGTCAGTTCACTCCTTGAATTCTTTGGACATTAAATTTTTCTGAAAATTGAATAAGACATTGCATTCTTTGGGGGATGAAATGTTTTAAACCATTTTAATTATCACTTCATGGGAAATAGATGGGGAAACAGTGGAAACAGTGTCGGACTTTATTTTCTGGGGCTCCAAAATCACTGCAGATGGTGACTGCAGCCATGAAATTAGAAGACGCTTACTCCTTGGAAGAAAAGTTATGACCAACCTAGATAGTATATTCAAAAGCAGAGACATTACTTTGCCGACTAAGGTCCGTCTAGTCAGTTGGACTGTGAAGAAGGCTGAGCACCGAAGAATTGATGTTTTTGAACTGTGGTGTTGGAGAAGACTCTTGAGAATCCCTTGGACTGCAAGGAGATCCAACTAGTCCATTCTGAAGGAGATCAGCCCTGGGATCTCTTTGAAAGGAATGATGCTAAAGCTGAAACTCCAGTACTTTGGCCACCTCATGAGAAGAGTTGACTCATTGGAAAAGACTCTGATGCTGGGAGGGATTGGGGGCAGGAGGAGAAGGGGATGACCGAGGATGAGATGGCTGGATGGCATCACTGACGTGATGGACGTGAGTCTGAGTGAACTTCAAGAGATGGTGATGGACAGGGAGGCCTGGCATGCTGCAATTCATGGGGTCGTAAAGAGTCGGACACGACTGAGCGACTGAACTGAACTGAACTGAATTATTAAAATGCAAATTATCACTAACTGATTTGCCTACTTCTGTTTACTGAATTTCCATATGACTGTCGTTCTACTTTGTTTCACTTTGTTTTTGTTCCACTTTGTTGCTCTCTATTTAAGATTGAAGGATGAAAAGATGTATGTATGCTGCCTCATTTAGTTCTGATAATCACTTTCTGGAATGGAGACTATTATCTCTATTTAACACATGAGGAAACTAGAGGTTATGGAAATAGTTTACCCAAGACACTTGATTAGTAGATAAATAGTAACTGAATGTAAGCCTAGAAACCTGAAATCAAAGCCCACATCCTTTTCTACCATAGCCACTGCCTTCTTGTTTTATCAGTATCACCCAACCGTTATCAATCAAGGAGAAAGCAAAAGGACTAAATCAATGGGACTCTTGTGTCCTATTTCACTGTTGTTGTTCAGTCGGCTCGGTTGTGTCCCACTCTTTGCAACCCCGTGGACTGCAGCACGCCAGGCTTCCCTGTCCTTCACCATCTCCAGAAGCTTGCTCAAACTCATGTCCATTGAGTCGTGATGCCATCCCACCATCTCTCCTATTTCCTGATCACATAAATTCTCTCTGATTCCTTTGTACTTACACTCCCTTTCTATACCTCTGGGCAGTGTATCTTCTTTCCTCCCAAAGACCCTGTCAAGGAAATAAGTAGGTGCCTGACCACCTCACAGGCAGTGCCCTCTGTATTATTGCTGACTCTTCCTGTCTCTTCCTGATGAATAAGACCAAGTGGTGTATTTCATCACGTGGGGATACTGCAAAGGAAAGATAAAAACCAGCTAAAGGAAATCAGGGAAAAGAAGAAGATAAGGAGGAAAAAAAAAAAAGGCAAGTTCACAGTGAGCCATATTTAGAAATGGTTTGCAGTTTCACTGTTCAAGTTCAAAATTCATCTTGTTTCCCAGCTGTCCAAGTTCTGCAAAGACTTGATGTGTGACCTTATCGGGTCTTTTAGCCCTTTTATATGTCAGTTGATGACACTACAGGGGGTCAAGCCAGTCCTCGCCTGCTGACCTCAGACGTCCCTAATGTGAGATCATGAGCCTTTCTCTGCTTACATTACTGTTGTTCTGGGATTTTTTTAAATTATTATTAAATGCAGCCAAATAGAATACTAATTGAGACAAGTAGTGTCCATTTTTATTATTAAAAAAGTACATTTTGAGGACTTCCCTGGTGGTCCAGTGCTTAAGAATCCACCTGCAAATGTAGGAGACAGAGGTTCAATGCCTGGTCTGGGAAGATTCCACATGCTGTGGGGCAACTAAACCCATGAGGCACAGCCACTGAGCCCACAGCTACTGAAGGCTGAGCTCCCTGCAGCCTGTGTTCTGCAACAAGAGAAGTCAGAGCAGAGAGAAGCCCACACACCATAACTGGAGAGTGGCCGCCGCTCTCTGAAACTAGAGAAAGCCTGCACTCAGCAACAAAGACCCAGCACGGCCAAAACCCAGGAAATAAATAAATCGCAAAATTGTTTAAAAGTACATGTTGAAAGAACCTCTTGAGACTTGACTGAACACTCCAAGAATTGAAAAAGGTGTGATGTAAATGGTGATGAAAAGAATCATAAGAAAGAGGAGGAGGTGATGAGCAATGTGAGGAGGAGGAAAGAAAAGTGCAGGAGAAAGAGAAAGAAGAAGGAGAAGAGGAAGAGGAGGAAGAGAAAGAAAGATCAACAACAGGAACACCACCAGCAAAACCACAAACAGCAAAACAAGAGGAAAAGCATTCCTTTCAAACACAGACTGAAACTTTTCCATTGACATTCAGATAATAGTCACCAAACTCTGGGTAACCTTGGGGGGACCCCTTACTCATTAAATACAACTTTCCCCAACAATTTTGTTATTAGATTCTGCTATCATTCCCACCAAACCCCAGAAAAACCAACGTTCAAAATTCCCATTGTGTACAATGAACTAGTAGTGCTTTATCTTTCAAGTTAACTTGATCAAACACATAACTAATTCATCAACTGCATTTTATCAATTATAATTTACTAATCTTAGTAATCTGCCAAATTTTACGCTTTCCTTACTGAGGCCAAAAGCTTCTGAAGTTTGTGTCTGACTTCAATATATCTTTCGAGCGTCCAGTCAAAATCCCTTGCCTCTGGCTGTTTGACACTGCAGCCTGGAGCTGGTCCTCTCACCAGTCTATAGGTCCCATCCTGACCACGGCAGATGAATTAAAAGGAGCCTGTGGCAGGATAATGGCCTTTCCCTAAGAGGCAACTGATCACCACAGTGATGTTCAACTGGGGTCTGTGATGTGCCTTGATCGATAAAATGGGAGAAAAATGAAATTTGAGAAACAGAAAGGCTCTGTTCATTCCAACCTTAAAATTAGAAAGAGAGTCTCTGGCAGAGGGAAAGAAGAGGAAGAGGAAATGAATAAGAGAGGTCAGAGGGGAAAGGAGAAAGGCTGGCAGTGTGATCTGAAAGGGGTTGGAAGAGGAACCGGGTCAGCATTTGAAGTCTACTAGCCCAGCCTCTTCTCCATCAACAGCTTGCATTAGCCTCAGCCAAGGACCAAAGAGGAGTGGGCCTTGTGCCTTGGCACAAGGGTACGGTACATCTGCTGTACTCAGGAGCCCCACGAGCTGTCTTCCCACCAGCACAGGATGAAGACTTAGCAGCAGTCAGCGTGATGACTGTTTATCAGTCAGCAGGAGAGATCCTCATTTGAGCTCCGTGTCTTTGCTTCAGCCGTGTTAGATTTGCCTTATATGGAAAATCCCCTGCCCTGTTCTCCACCACCAGCACCCCTATGCTGATAGCACTCATGAGTCCCAGGGGGCCCATCAAGCTTGCAGGGTGGAGCTAAATGCTAAAGGAAAGCTTCAGACTTGAGACTTGGGTGGGCTAAACACATGCAGCCAGTCTGCTATTTTCCCTAAACCGGTGCCATGATCATACGGATATTTGTTAACCTTGAACTTAGGTTGCTCATTCTTTTGGTTTGGCTCCTGTGCCTACAAGTGTCTCTCCTGCAGTAACTGATGGTTAGTTTTTGCCTGGAATGATTACACGGAGTCATTTCTTTACCTTCCATCCCTGCACTCAGCCTAATCCTGACTCTGTCATCCTTCTTCACTGCCAGGCATTTCCCTTCTGCAGATGAGGGTTTTTTGGTTCAGTTTTTTTCAAAGCATAAGAATTAGAGAAGAGTTAATGAACCTCTGAGCACTTAACAGTCACAACTTTGCACTTGTACTCTCTTCTTTACTAGACCAGAATATTCTGGTAAGGAAGGAAAAAAGAAAAAAAGTGTTCTGGGGGTTCACAGGCAAAAATTCTGTCTTTTCCATTCAGAGAGAAATAATTCCAGTGCCTCTGCTGCAACCCCATCCTGTTTTCAGCTTTAGAAGCTAGTGCTTGTGTTATTATTAATTTGGACCAAGTGACTGCTTAGCAACAATGCTGAATTAAATATAAGATTTGTTTCAGAAGTAGGAGTTCAGAATTACAAAAACAAGTTCATTGGGCCCATATAAACAAGCTCTTGAAGACTCACATAAAAGAACATATGTGAAATAGATCGCCAGTCCAGGCTCAATGCATGAGACAGGGTGCTCAGGGCCCGTGCATTGGGATGACCTGAGGGATGGGATGGGGAGGGAGGTGGGAGGGGGCTTCAGGATGGGGGACACGTGTACACCCATGGCTGATTCAGATCAACGTATGGCAAAAACCACTACAATATTGTAAAGTAATTAGCCTCCAATGAAAATAAATTAATTAGCTAAAAATAAATTAATTAAAAAACATAAAAATCTGAAAAGTGTAGAGAAATATTTTGCCACATCTCATTTATTGACAGACTAAATAGAGACAATCAAATGTATTTTAATCTGGTTTAAATTAACTTTAATTTCATTTTATGGTACTTGCACACCAAACTAAGAAACTTAGTTTAGTTTTCTTCATGGCATGGTAACAGAAACAATTTTCAAGTGATGTTGAAGTGTATTTAAAGCTGATCCAAAGGACTCACAGCATTTAAATTATGTTATTTGATTCTTATGTGAACATATAACATTTGGTTATTTGGCAGAACTAACAATCCCCAAAGTTTAGCGGTTTAACACTGTGAAAGTTTGTTATGTACTGTCTACATTTCTCTTTCAGGGACCTAGACATCTGTCCTGGAGAAGGCAATGGCACCCCACTCCAGTAAGTACCCTTGCCTGGAAAATCCCATGGACGGAGGAGCGTGATAGGCTGCAGTCCATGGGGTCGCTAAGAGTTCGACACGACTGAGCGACTTCACTCTCACGTTTCACTTTCATGCATTGGAGAAGGAAACGGCAACCCACTCCAGTGTTCTTGCCTGGAGAATCCCAGGGCAGAGGAGCCTAGTGGGCTGCCGTCTATGGGGTCATACAGAGTCGGACACGACTGAAGCGACTTAGCAGCAGCAGCAGCAGCAGCAGCAGCAGCAGCAGCAGACATCCGTCCATTTCCGAGGGCCTCAAACCATTCACGGAAACCCTGATGTAGGACGAGAACAGAGCTGTGTGCACCTGGCTTTTGATAGGCCTAGAAGTGATGTATCCATTTTGTCCGCCTTCCATTGGCCAGGACTTCAGTCACATGGCCACACCCAACTGCAAGGAAGGCTGGGAAATGCAACGTGGCTGTGTTTCGCAGAGGAAAAGGGACGCAGTTTGGGGGAATGTTTCTGAAGATCTCTGTGGAGATCGGAAATGGCTCAACAAAGCAAAACCAGAGGTGGGAAAAAAAAAAAAAAAAAGAAAAGAAAGAAACACTTGTCTGAAGGGAAAAGACACAAAGCAAGCAGCCTGTAGTTTCTGCTTTTGTTTATCCAGCGTGAAGGAAGATGTGAATCAAGGCACTGAAAAGGGTGAAGGAGGTTTCTCTGGTGGTCCATGGCTAAGACTTCATTTTTCAATGCAGGGGATGCGGTTGTGGGTTCAATCCCTAGTCGGGGAGGTAAGATCCCATATGCATCATGACCAAAACACCAAAACATAAAAATAATATTTTAACAAATTTAATAGAGACTTGGAAAATGGTCCACATCAAAAAATAACCTTAAAAAAATAAAAAGGGCTTAGGTCATTCCAATTCCAAAGAAAGGCAATGCCAAAGAATGCTCAAACTACTGCAAAATTGCACTCATCTCACACTCTAGTAAAGTAATGCTCAAAATTCTCCAAGCCAGGCTTCAACAATACGTGAACTGTGAACTTCCAGATGTTCAAGCTGGTTTTAGACAAGGCAGAGGAACCAAAGATCAAATTGCCAACATCCGCTGGATCATGGGAAAAGCAAGAGAGTTCCAGAAAAACATCTATTTCTGCTTTATTGTCTATGCCAAAGCCTTTGACTATGTGGATCACAATAAACTGTGGAAAATTCTGAAAGAGATGGGAAAACCAGACCACCTGACCTGCCTCTTGAGAAACCTGTATGCAGGTCAGGAAACAACAGTTAGAACTGGACATGAAACAACAGACTGGTTCCAAATAGGAAAAGGAGTATGTCAAGGCTGTATGTTGTCACCCTGCTTATTTAACTTCTATGCAGAGTGCATCATGAGAAATGCTGGAAGAAGCACAAGCTGGAATCAAGATTGCCAGGAGAAATATCAATAACCTCAGATACCCTTCTACCCTTATGGCAGAAAGTGAAGAAGAACTAAAGAGCCTCTTGATGAAAGTGAAAGAGGAGAGTGAAAAAGTTGGCTTTAAGGCTCAACATTCAGAAAACTAAGATCATGGCATACAGTCCCATCACTTCATGGGAAATAGATGGTGAAACAGTGGCAGACTTTATTTTGGGGGGCTCTAAAATCACTGCAGAAGTTGATTGCAGCCATGAAATTAAAAGATGCTTACTCCTTGGAAGGAAAGTTATGACCAACCTAGACAGCATTTTTTTTTAATTTTTATTTTTACTTTATTTTACTTTACAGTACTGTATTGGTTTTGGCATACATTGACATGAATCTGCCATGGGTGTACATGAACTCCCAAACATGAACCCCCCTCCCACCTCCCACCCCACATCATCCCTCCAGATCATCCCCATGCACCAGCCCCAAGCATCCTGCATCCTGCATCTAACATAGACTGGCGATTCGTTTCTTATATGATAGAACATATTTCAATGCTATTCTCCCAAATCATCCCACCCTCTCCCTCTCCCTCTCCCTCAGAGTCCAAAAGTCCGCTTTACACCTCTGTGTCTCTTTTGCTGTCTTGCATACAGGGTCCTCATTACCATCTTTCTAAATTCCATATATATGTGTTAGTATACTGTATTGGTGTTTTTCTTTCTGGCTTACTTCACTCTGTATAATTGGTTCCAGTTTCATCCATCTTATTAGAACTGATTCAAAT
>SJYX01021817.1:0-31575 GCA_006410675.1 Oreotragus oreotragus | reverse complement strand
TTTTTTTTTTTTTTTTGCCCAGTGCCTGGCACTCTTTGTTCACTTTTGATGATGAATGAATGAATGTTCTCAAAAATATTTTCTGGCTTTCCATGATGCTGTTTCCTTGAGTGCTGTATTATGATATAGAAAAAGTTCAGCAAAAATCTCAACATGTAGAGTCTTTCCAACTGGACTGTGGTTTCTACAAGTTTCATCCATTTATGTTTCAGATCCTGACCTGTGGAGGAGAATGCCTTAATTTTTATTTTATTTTGGACTTATTTTTCCTTTTGACCAGATGATGAATTAATGCTACATGGGTAAAAAATGTTGGAAATGCATCTTGGGCACTCAATTCAGTTCGGTCACTACATCATGTCTGACTCTTTGTGAACTATGGACTGCAGCACTCCAGGCCTCTCTGTCCATCACATATTTTGGACTTATTTTTCCTTTTGACCAGATGATGAATTAATGCTACATGGGTAAAAAATGTTGGAAATGCATCTTGGGCACTCAATTCAGTTCGGTCACTACATCATGTCTGACTCTTTGTGAACTATGGACTGCAGCACTCCAGGCCTCTCTGTCCATCACCAACTCCTGGAGCTTACTCAAACTCATGTCCCTTGAGTTGGTGATGCCATCCAACCATCTCATCCTCTGCCGTTCCCTTCTCCTCCTGTCTTCAATCTTTCCCAGCATCAGGGTCTTTTCCAATGAGGTGGTTCTTCGCATCAGGTGGCTAAAGTATTGAAGTTTCAGCTTCAGCATCAGTCCTTCCAGTTAATATTCAGGACTGATTTCTTTTAGGATTGACTGGTTTGATCTCCTTGCAGTCCAAGGGACTCTCCAGAGTCTCCTCTAACACCACAGTTCAAAAGCATCAGTGCTTCACTCAGTTCAGTTCAGTTCAGTCGCTCAGTCGTGTCTGACTCTTTGCGACCCCATGAATCGCAGCACGCCAGGCCTCCCTGTCCATCACCATCTCCCGGAGTTCACTCAGACTCACGTCCATCGAGTCCGTGATGCCATCCAGCCATCTCATCCTCGGTCGTCCCCTTCTCCTCCTGCCCCCAATCCCTCCCAGCATCAGAGTCTTTTCCAATGAGTCAACTCTTCGCATGAGGTGGCCAAAGTACTGGAGTTTCAGCTTTAGCATCATTCCTTCCAAAGAAATCCCAGGGTTGATCTCCTTCAGAATGGACTGGTTGGATCTCCTTGCAGTCCAAGGGACTCTCAAGAGTCTTCTCCAACACCACAGTTCAAAAGCATCGATTCTTCGGCGCTCAGCTTTCTTCACAGTCCAACTTTCACATCCATACATGACCACAGGAAAAACCATAGCCTTGACTAGGCGGACCTTAGTCGGCAAAGTAATGTCTCTGCTTTTGAATATACTATCCAGGTTGGTCATAACTTTTCTTCCAAGGAGTAAGCGTCTTTTAATTTCATGGCTGCAGTCACCATCTGCAGTGATTTTGGAGCCCAAAAAAATAAAGTCTGACACTGTTTCCACTGTTTCCCCATCTATTTCCCATGAAGTGATGGGACCGGATGCCATGATCTTCGTTTTCTGAATGTTGAGCTTTAAGCCAACTTTTTCGCTCTCCTCCTTCACTTTCATCAAGAGGATTTTTAGCTCCTCCTCACTTTCTGCCATAAGGGTGGTGTCATCTGCATATCTGAGGTTATTGATATTTCTGCCGGCAATCTTGATTTCAGCTTGTGTTTCTTCCATTCCAGCGTTTCTCATGATGTACTCTGCATATAAATTAAATAAGCAGGGAGACAATATACAGCCTTGACGTACTCCTTTTCCTATTTGGAACCAGTCTGTTATTCCATGTGCAGTTCTAACTGTTGCTTCCTGACCTGCATACAGATTTCTCAAGAGGCAGGTTAGGTGGTCTGGTATTGCAAACTTTATTGTCTTGTATGTTGGGTTTTGATGTTTACCTCCTCATGAAGAGCATTTTCATGGAAAAAAACAGCTCCAGAGTTCACTGTGGTCTCTTCCACAAGAGAAAACGGGGAGATAGAAACCTTGAAATTTTATTTAGAAAAGAACAGAAGCTGTTCACAGCAAGCTGGTGGAGAAGAATATGAAGTATGTGGAGCTCCATATCAGCCTTGTTTGTCTAAACACGCAAGGAAGTGTCAGGAGATGTGTAACATGACAAGAAGAGGGCAGTGCTTATAGCTACTGGAGAAAAATATAATTCAGTTTCCCCCAAAGGACAGCTAGATATTTCCTAGGCCGAAGAATTGATACTTTTGAACTGTGGTGTTGGAGAAGACTCTTGAGAGTCTCTTGGACTGCAAGGAGATCCAACCAGTCCATTCTGAAGGAGATCAACCCTGAGATTTCTTTGGAAGGAATGATGCTAAAGCTGAAACTCCAGTACTTTGGCCACCTCATGAGAAGTGTTGACTCATTGGAAAAGACTCTGATGCTGGGAGGGATTGGGGGCAGGAGGAGAAGGGGACGACCGAGGATGAGATGGCTGGATGGCATCACGGACTCGATGGACGTGAGTCTGAGTGAACTCCGGGAGATGGTGATGGACAGGGAGGCCTGGCGTGCTGCGATTCATGGGGTCACAAAGAGTCGGACACGACTGAGCGACTGAACTGAACTGAGCAGTGCTGAGAGTTGGAGTGAAAATTGAAGCTTAGGGGTGGGGAAGTTGATCCAGACCTGTCTTTTATCATGCTTGTATCTCAAAACTGAATGATACTTGATAAACAACAGAGTTCACAAAGTGATCTGTCTTCAACACCAGGATGAGGCAGCTAGTATCATTTTCCTGTTTTATAGGCTGGCAGACTGTGGCCAAGAGAGGTCAAGTCATAAGAGAGCTTGTAAACGCAGGAGCCAGAACCGAGATGGAGATGTCTGAGCTTAGTCAGTGTTCTTTCCACTGCTTCAAGCTGCCTAGCCCTTCATCCCATTCATCTCCTTCATGCAGAAAGGCCTGTGGCTGGGACTTATTTACCCCACAAATTCTGCCTTTAATAGACACCTACTAATGGGCTGATCTCCTTCAGAATGGACTGGTTGGATCTCCTTGCAGTTCAAGGGACTCTCAAGAGTCTTCTCCAACACCACAGTTCAAAAACATCAATTCTTTGGCACTCAGCTTTCCTCACAGTCCAACTCTCACATCCATACATGACCACTGGAAAAACAATAGCCTTGACTAGATGGACCTTTGTTGGCAAAGTAATGTCTCTGCTTTTCAATATGCTGTCTAGGTTGGTCATAACTTTTCTTCCAAGGAGTAAGCATCTTTCAATTTCATGACTGCAGTCACCATCTGCAGTGATTTTGGAGCCCCCACAAATTAAGTCTGACATGGTTTCCACTGTTTCCCAATCTATTTCCCATGAAGTGATGGGACCAGATGCCATGATCTTCGTTTTCTGAATGAGTCCCTTGGACTGCAAGGAGATCCAACCAGTCCATTTTGAAGGAGATCAGCCCTGGGATTTCTTTGGAAGGAATGATGCTGAAGCTGAAACTCCAGTACTTTGGCCACTTCATGCGAAGAGTTGACTCATTGGAAAAGACTCTGATGCTGGGAGGGATTGAGGGCAGGAGGAGAAGGGGACAACAGAGGATGAGATGGCTGGATGGCATCACTGACTCGATGGATGTGAGTCTGAGTGAACTCTGGGAGTTGGTGATGGACAGGGAGGCCTGGCGTGCTGCGATTCATGGGGTCGCAAAGAGTCGGACATGACTGAGCGACTGAACTGAACTGAATGCAATATTTATTTATTATTTTTTTATTGGGGTAGATTTGCTTTACAATGTTGTGTTAGTTTCTGCTCTACCAAGAAGTGAATCAGCTGTATATATACAAATATCCCCTCCCTCCCCCCACCCTCCCCTCATCTCATTCCTCTAGGTCACCACAGAGCACTGAGCTGAGCTCCTCGCACTAAGCAGTAAGTTCCCACTTGCCATCTGTTTTATACATGGCAGTGCACACACATTGATCCAATCTCCCAATTCATCCCATCCCCTACCCATGGCCACGTGTCTGTTCCCTATGTCTGCATCTCTGCTCTTGCCCTGTAAATAGATTTATCTGCACCATTTTTCTAGATTCCATATATATTCGTTCAAACCAGTCAATCTTTAAAGAAATCAGTCCTGAATATTCATTGGAAGGTCTGATGCTGAAGCTGAAAACTCCAATACTTTGGCCACTTGATGCAAAGAATTGACTCATTGGAAAAGACCTTGATGCTGGGAAAGATTGAAGGGAGGAGAAGGGGACGACAGAGGATGAGATGGTTGGATGGCATCACTGACTCAACGGACATGAGTTTGAGTAAACTCTGGGAGTTGGTGATGGACAGGGAGGCCTGGTGTGCTGCAGTCCATGGGGTCACAGAGTCGGACACAACTGAGCAATTGAATTGAACTGAACTGATATATGTGTGTTAATATATAATACTTGCTTTTCTCTTTCTGACTTCCTTTATTCTGTATGATGGACTCTAAGTCCATCCAAGACACTGCAAATGACCCAAATTCCTTCCTCTTTATGGCTGAGTGATATTTCATTGTATATATATACTGCACAACCATGTATGCATAGCAATCAGAAGATGTGAGGCATGTGCAAGTGTGGAGGGTCTTGTGGCTTCTCTAGTCTAGGCCAGCCTTCTGATGCTGTAGAAGAGAACAAAGGACTTAGAAGCTGTTACTGTGCAGCTTGGACTCAGCTTAGAGCTTTTTCTTCTAAGCCCCACTGGTCAGGCTAGGAAGGCCTTCTCTTCTTCACCCTGGGCCCTCTCCAAGGGAGAGTGGATAATCTGTCAAGTATTGCAGAGAAAAACACTGCCTTGAAAGCTCTTTTCCTTAAGTAAATACTCTATTTCTTTTGCTGGGTAAGTGAATTGAAAAATAAAACGCTTCTGCTGATTTTCACTAGTGTAAGCAAATATAAAACAAGCCTCTCTGGTATCTTAGCCAACATCCTCAAGAAAGTATTGTAAACAATTTGGGGATGCTTATTTTATGAATTAGTTTATCACATTTCTTGGAACTGAGGGCCAAAATCAATATTTCCTTACTGGATGTCGTTCCTAATTGTTCTCCTTGAAAGAAGGTAGGAGAAGAAAAGTGCCTTAACCACACCAAAAGTAAGGATTCGATCAATGTATCCTTATTATTATTAGCATTAACTTACCATTATTATCTTCAACTCATGGTATCATTACATCAAGATATTTATAAACCTTTAGAATGCTCTAATATAGCAATTTAACTGTTCTGTTTGTTCTTGTCTTTGCTGTACCAGAATAATGGAACATAACTATTTTTCATCACTTCCTGGAAAATTTTTAAATTTAAGCCATTTCTGTCCTTAAAATTTAGCTCAGTTGTGAGTTTTATGAGCAATCAAGGCCAACTCTTTAATAACAAGTAGAATTGAGTTTTGGAGACAGTACAGTGAGGCTTGGAGAAGCAGGGAGCAGAGAGATTCTTCCTAAATAGAAAGAGCTTCCACTAGGCTGGAGAAGAATGAGACGGCCAATCCCAGTCTGATGGAGTGGGGTGGAGTCTGGTGAAGTCTGGTGAGATCGTCAACCTGAGTTCACTGAGACCTAGGGAGTCCGGGCAGAAGAGAAGACAGATTGCAAAGTTCCTAGCCATGCTGAGCAAGGCACAGAAGCCACAGGAGGCTATGGGAATTCTGTGGACAGCAATGATGCCTGAGGCAGGCTTGAAACATTGCAGAGAAGCAGCACCCTTTTTCTAGGCACCAGACACCGTCCCTAATTCTACTGTGAATCCCTTCCTTTGAAGCAAAGATGTTTTTCATTTTGATGATGTCCAGTTTATCTTGTTACTTCTACCTTTGATTTATTTTGAGGTTATTCTTTTATATAGTGTGAGATAGGGTTCCAACTTTATTCTTTTGCATGTGAATATCTGGTTGTCCCATGGGATTGCAGAGTTGCTCATGATTGAGTGACTAAGCACTTGTGCGCACGCACACACACACCCAGTTGTCCCATACATAGTCTTCTGAATTAAGTGCACAGTGTACCTTTAACTTGTGAGTAAACTGAAGCTTAGAGGTCTGAACTGATTTGCTGATTATTATATGAAGCTGAAGGACAAAGCTAGAACTTGAACCTGCATCTTCTCACAGTACAACCATTATTATTTTATATGACAGTTGCCTCCTGTCTCCTATTTCAGCTCCTATTTGGGCTTCCCTGGTGGCTTAGGTGGTAAAGAATCTGCCTGCAATGCAGGAGAGCTGGGTTTGATCCCAGGGTTAGGAAGATACCCTGGAGAAGGGAATGGCTACCCACTCCAGTATTCTTGCCTGGAGAATTCCATGGACAGAGGAGCCGAGTGGGCTACAGTCTCCATGGGGGTCCCCAAAAGAGTTGGCCATGACCACTGAGTGACTTTCAGTCAGGATATTAACTGGATTTTCCCACTGTTTTTAATTGCTGTTTTCTTTACTTTTAAAAGTAGAAGAAAGCAATATGTCTTAGCTTAACAGTTATTTCTGCTATGGTTAGTCTCATATGTTAATCAACAGGTACTTTGTGACATCATGACCAACAAAGTATTAGTCAGCTAAATGTTGAGTTGGATTTCTCTGCTTTTTTTCCCTGGGAGATCAAGAAACTAATACGTTTTAGAAAGAAAAGTTTTGCTGCCAAAAGAACTTAGATATTTACTCATTTGTTCCATTTTTTATTTTTGGTCTTCAAAGAATCATTCATTTAAATCATCTCACCCACTCACCCAGAGGGTTGTCTTCACCAGACACTGGACATCGTACAAGGGCACATGACATTTCTCCAGCTTGGATTTCAGGTTCTTAAGCAGCAAACTCCCCCTTGTGGCTCAGACGGTAAAGCGTCTGCCTACACTGCGGGAAACCCAGGTTCGAGCCCTGGGTTGGGAAGATCCTCTGGAGAAGGAAATGGCAACCCATTCTAGTACTCTTGCCTGGAAAATCCCATGGTAGGCTACAGTCCATGGGGTCACAAAGAGTCGGACACAACTGAGCGACTTCACTATAAGCAGCAAAGCCAGGATGTTAGACTGATCTCTCCACTTCTGTATCATGATTCTAACATGTTTCTTTCCAGTAATAACAATAAAAATCAAACGAGAATTTATAGGCCTTGTGAAGTAAACATCACTTCCCTTCCTTTAAGTGCTTTCAAAATAACTCTTTCCCAATTTCTAAGTCACCTGAAGACAAAGCTTAAACTAAGACTGTTCAGATTTCATCTAGTTCCTGTCTCTGCCAGAAGGAGAAAAATCCATATATCTCCCTTACCCTATGGCCTAGTGGGGCTCTAATGACCAGGGCAATTTTTGTGAAGAAACAAGGTAGAACACTGTTTAAAAAAAAAAAAAGTCAATAGCTATTAATAGACAGTGCCTGCTAAAATATATCATTAGAATTTATAACATTTGTCCCCAAATTTGTATTTATATGACTTCACTAAAAAGATGCATTTTTATCAGATATTTTTCTTCAAACAGTGAATGGCCATCCCTCTTAGATGCTACACTTCATCTGAGGCTGGTCCACTGTGTAATACTCACAAGGAAGGGTGGTGCCCGGAGGCTCCTGGAGATGGCAGCTGACGAGGAAGCACACCGGTAAGCAACGGGAGTTCTTTTCCTTTTCCGTTTGTAATGCAGGCTCTGTGACAGATTATCCAGTTTCCCCTCAGACTTAACAGAGAACCCAGAATGTGGATCACGGTGACAAGGTTAATGGTGTTGTCTCTCATGGGGAACACTTTTCTCTTTAGGAAGGAAGCAGTGGGGCCTCCCTGGTGGTCCAGTGGTTAAGACCCTGAGCTTCCAATGTAGGAGGCATGGGTTTGATCCCTGGTTGGGAAACTAAGAACCCACATGCCTCATTGTGAGGCCAAAAAAAAAAATTGAAATGTTTTTTCCAAAAGAGTGAGAGAGAAGGATGCCACGCTATTTAGTGTTAAGAGGATGTGCCCCAGAGCCAGACTCCCTGGGTTCAAATCCTGCCTCTGCCACTTCCTTGATGTGAGACCTCAAGTATGTCACTCAGTCTCTCCAAACTCTATTTCTCTCATTTGTAAAGCAGGGATGATAATCATAAAAACCCACCTGACACATGCGATTATTGTGAGAATAAAAGTGGGTGAGTGCAATGGGCTTAGCAAACTGCCTCACAGTGATTATTCAAGTGACAGGTTGTACCCTTGTTAGTAACCACCCAAAGCCATTCATTAAAATAACAAAAAATATGATTTTAAAACTAACAATAAAACTGATAAGTTCATTTTAATTACCCACACCCAACATTAATGAAGAAATATGGAGACGTTTATTCTAAAAACTTTAAAAAAAATGCTATGCTGATGAAAGCCAACTATCATGGTCTACTCCCATGTGGATGCTCACAGAGACAATCTCAGGCTCCTGGCTGCTCTATTAAGAGACTTGGGGCCCCAAAGAGGAGGAATCACCTGCATTTCCAAATGCTGTCCAGGGTCTTCCATTGGAACAAAATACTTTCAATTCTACTTAGAAAGTTGAGCAACTATGGAGGATTACTTCCTGCTATGGTCTAAATATTTGTGCCTTCCCCGAGTTCACACGTTCAATCCTCCCAAAGCTGATGCTATTAGGAGCTGGGGCCTTTTGGGGCTGATTGGGTCATGAGAATAGGGTGGAGCCCTCATGAAGGGAATGGCTATTCTTACATCCCTTACTCCTTCTACCGTGTGAGGACACTGAGAAATTACTGACCTTACCAGGAAGAGGGTCTCAGTAGAACTCAACCATGCTGGCAGCTTGATCTTGAACTTACCCACCTTCAGAACTGTGAGAGACACGTTTCTGTGGTTTATCAGCCACCCATTCTATGGTATTCTGTTACATAGCCTGAACAGACTTCCTTTTTTGTCCACGTTAAAATCTTGAAAGGACATGCCTTTTAATGAGGACATACTCTATCTAAAGGCTCACACTTAAGTTTCAGCAGGTGACTTCCTAATTTCAGTTTTAATGGCCCCTCCTTTCCCGTTTCCTGCTTTAATTACAAGTTTCCAGTGGCACTACCATTTAGTTCTGCAATTCCATCAGTAAATACATGAACTCTTTTCTGTTTCAGGCTGCTAAGTAAAAACGAAGTTATAAGCCCTTTGTAGGGACATGAAAAAGGAGGATTAATATTAATTATCACATAAGCCTGAATGGCTACCTCCACAAGGATGTTCTGCATATAGGTGATCTCACATTTCTATTAAAACGTGATCAAAACTACATTCAGAATCCCATGCTCCTCACCTCACCATGCTCTCGCCACTCCTCACATGCGCTTGAACATGGTCCCCTCATCTCTCATGGCTTGTCCTTTGAAATAGGGGCTGGGACACCTACCTTAATAACAACTAGATTGTGGCACATTCGTTCTGATCCCTTACTTTTGCTGCCTGGGAGCACGTCTCAAATGAACTCTCTGCACTACATACAAATCTGTCTTATGCTCCACTTTGTGGAAAACTCAAGTTAATACATATGAATATATACTTTATGCATATATATAGATATGACTATATCTTTGGTTAATATGTGCTGTGTGTGCTGTCTCAGTCACATCTGACTCTGTGACCCACCAGGCTCCTCTGTCCATGGAATTTTCCAGGCAAGAACAGTGGAGTAGCTTGCCATTTTCTCCTCCAGGGGATCTTTCCGACCCAGGGATCGAACCCATNATACATATGAATATATACTTTATGCATATATATAGATATGACTATATCTTTGGTTAATATGTGCTGTGTGTGCTGTCTCAGTCACATCTGACTCTGTGACCCACCAGGCTCCTCTGTCCATGGAATTTTCCAGGCAAGAATAGTGGAGTAGCTTGCCATTTTCTCCTCCAGGGGATCTTTCCGACCCAGGGATCGAACCCATGTCTCCTGCATCTCCTGCATTGGCAGACAGATTCTTTACTATTGAGCCATGTGGGAAATCCTATATAAAATCTCAGGCAAGGGAAATAAAAAGAAATAGGATCCTCTATGACACACCTCTCAGAGTAATGGAAACAAAAGCAAAAATAAACAAATGGGACCTAATTAAAGTTAAAAACTTTTGCACAACAAAGAAAACTCTAAGCAAGGTGAAAAGACAGCCCTCAGAATGGGAGAAAATAATAGCAAATGAAGCAACTGACAAAGAACTAATCTCAAAACTATACAAGCAGCTCATGCAGCTCAATTCCAGAAAAATAAATGACCCAATCAAAAAATGGACCAAGGAACTAAACAGACATTTCTCCAAAGAAGACATACAGATGGCTAACAAACACATGAAAAGATGCTCAACATCACTCATTATCAGAGAATGCAAATCAAGACCACAATGAGGTACCATCTCATGCCAGTCAGAATGGCTGGTATCAAAAAGTCTACAAAAAATAAATGCTGGAGAGGGTGTGGAGAAAAGGGAACCTTCTTACACTGTTGGTGGGAATGCAAACTAGTACAGCCACTATGGAGAACAGTGAGGAGATTCCTTAAAAAACTGGAAATAGAACTGCCTTATGACCCAGCAATCCCACTGCTGGGCATACACACCGAGGAAACCAGAATTAGAGACACGTGTACCCCAATGTTCATTGCAGCACTGTTTACAATAGCTTGGACATGGAAGCAACCTATATGTCCATCAGCAGGTGAATACATAAGAAAGCTGTGGTACATATACACAATGGAGTATTACTCAGCCATTGAAAAGAATGCATTTGAATCAGTTCTAATGAGGTGGATGAAACTGCAGCCTATTATACAGAGTTAAGTAAGTCAGAAAGAAAAACACCAATACAGTATAACAATGCATATATATGGAATTTAGAAAGATGGTAACGATGAACCTATATGCGAGACAGCAAAAGAGACACAGAGAAAAAGAACAGACTTTTGGACCCTGTGGGAGAAGGCAAGGGTGGGATGATTTGAGAGAATAGCATTGAAACATGTATATTATCATATGTGAAACAGATCGCCAGTCCAGGTTCGATGCATGAGACAGGGTGCTCAGGGCCGGTGCACTGGGATGACCCTAAGGGATGGGATGAGGAGGGAGGTGGGAGTGGGGTTCAGGATGGGGAACACATGTATACCCATGGCAGATTCATGTCAATGTATGGCAAAAACCACTACAATATTGTATAGTAATCAGCCTCCAATTAAAATAATTAATTTACACACAAAAAAGAAAAGAAATAGGGACCTCCAAGTATATTCCTCTTACCGTGCTTGATTTCAAAGGTTATAGATCTCCCACATCTGTACAGTGTTGTTTTTTTTTAAGTGCATAAACTTGCCAGCTAACTTCAACCTTACCAAGCAATAATAAGGAGATAAACACTAGCCCCAAATGTCTGCAGATTTAGCTCCAGTGTCTATTATTTGCAAATACCATGTTTGGCTGTGGGCCCCAGCTATCTGGAAGAGGACACGCCTTCCCTGGAAGCACACCTGCCATATTTAGAACTGCCAGGTAGTGGTGCGCAGTTCTCAGCTCTCCTGTGGATTCTCAACTGCCTTCTTCATTCCCTTCAGTCCTCAGACCCCCAGCCTGCTAAGCTGCTGCCAGCAAGCTGCTAGCTAAGCTTCAAAATCACTGTATTAGTCCCGAAGAGTTAATGCATTCCAAAGTACTTAATTTTCTCCTACCGAGTCATCTGCTCATTGGGAGATAGATGAGTAAGCAATCGTTTTCAACCCCACGGGATAATTCTAGTACAGGGGAGCAAGTAATCCAGAGGCCACATGCACTGCAAAGCTTATTTATTGTGAAACCAAGGAGGCAGACGGCATTTTATTGACTCTTAGAGGACAAATCATGCTATGATTGGGGTCATATATTTCCCCTGAACATGACAGGATTTCTTTTCTGGATTTCATAGTAAATATTTCAGGCAAAAGTCTTAAGTAGTAGATTGAAATGTTATTTGACTTGACACGTCACTTAGAGCGTATATAAATTAGGAAAAATATTATCTCTTCAACTACAATTATAAACACCTTGAATCAAAAAGGTGCTTTCATCTTAATTAAAATATAAATGAATAAATCAGTCAACACACATGTATTGAATATACCCTATAGAGAAGTGCTGTCCTAGGCAGAGTGGAGGATAGAAATAAGTGTCAGACATGATCCCTGACTTCACAGGTCTTAGAAAGTGATCATTTTCTTCATATATCTAGCATTAGACATGTTTCATAAATAATTAAATTAATAGTGGTTTAAGAACTCCAATTGCTAGTTAAGAATCATATTAAGAAAAATAGCAACTTTCCAGAAATCATTATTTAATACTCTTTCAAGTCTAAGACTATTAGCCTTTTTCAAAATAGAAGTTAAAGTATGTTGTCTTCACAGTGAATTTAATGTATGAAAAATTTCATTCAAATGACATTATTTCTATTTAAAGTTTTGATATAATAATGTAGGGATGCCCAATCATGAATGAGTATTGGGCCCTGGCCTGTTAGGAACCAGTCCACACAGCAGGAGGTGAGTGGTGGGAGAAACTGAAAACTCTGCCTCCCCCACTGATCTGTGGAAAAATTGTCTTCCATGAAACAGGTGTCTGGTGCCAAAGAGATTGGGGACTGCTGCAGTAATGTATGAAACCAATGCCAACTTCTGAAGAATACCTCTTTTTGGATCACTGAAACATTTTACCCTGTACTGGGGCCTCGGTATCAGTGAGAGTGATGTCTGATTCTTCGTCTACACTTAAGATACCAAATACACATGCCACCTGGACATTGTCTTGAACTAAATCCTAAAATAAAATTAAGTGACGTGTTCTTGTCAAATTCAGGTTTAGGTGTTGCCAGGCTACTGGATGGGGGGCAGTCATTCCTCCAGATGGCCCTGGCCCTCCAGCAGACATCATTTTCTTTGTTTAAACTGAATCCGGCATCGTCCTTCCGGCTGCTGGACACCCACCAAGTGGAGAGAGCTCTAAAAGCAGAAATGCAGAAAGAGGATAGAAGTTAAGGGATGTAAGCCAACAGTGTGGACCTAAGGTTTAGTCAGTGTGATTGTTCTCGAAAGGCAGAGTTTAGGTTTGGAAGGCTGGACGGTTTTACTTGATGAGTTCTCCATGGAGAACATCAATTTTAGCCTTTTATTCAAGCGATGGATCTTCCCTGTAGCTCAGACAGTAAAGAATCTTCCTGCAATGTGGGAGACCCAGGTTCAGTCCCTGGGTTGGGAAGATCCTCTAGAGTGGGGATGGAAATCCACTCCAGTATTCTTGCCTGGAAAATCCCATGGACAGAGGAGCCTGGCATGCCACCGTCCATGGGGTTGCAAGGAGCCAGGCACAACTGAGCGGTTAACACTACTATTCAAGGGACAGAAAAGGAGGCAATCCCTTAACTGTTTTTAGAAATTTACTTATTTTTAATTGGAGGATAATTGCTTTGCCATATCGTGTTGGTTTCTGCCATACATCAACATGAATCGGCCAGAGGTATACATATGTCCCCTCCCTCTTGAGCCTCTTTCACACCTCCAACCCCATCCCTCCCCTCTAGGCTGTCACAGAGCACCGGTCTGTACTCCCTGGGTCATACAGCAAATTTCCATTGGCTGTCTATTTTACACATGGCAATGTACATGTTTCCATGCTACTCTCTCAATTTGTCCCACTCTCTCTTTCCTGTCCCCAACCCCCATGTCTATAAGTCTGATTTCTATGTCTGCATCTCCTTTGCTGCCCTGCAAATGGGTTCATCAGTACCAATCCCTTATTCTAATAGCAGCTTCTTCACAGTTTCACATATCCCAAGGCTATGAGTCTAGGACTCACCCTTCACTTTAGCTGGGTGAAGAAGATACCACAAATAAAGCTCTTTCAACACATTTCTGGCCCCCAATTTCCGACACCTCATTTATAATTGCTGAGTGAGACTTCTATGACACAAGTTACTGATGTTCATAAGACAACATGGTGTTGATGGTACAAACCACTATTATAGCGGACCTAAGATCAAAACTGTCCAAAAGGATATTCTGTGGGTACCAAATGCTCTGATAGGTTCTGTTACATCTTAGTTATGAACAAGGGGTGAATAGATGTGGGGGTGATGGGAAGTCAGTTCATTGCAAATAAAGCAAAGAGGTTGCTGAAGCTTAGGAGCTTGGATGAGAAAACCAACCTGTTCTGTCAACCCTGAGTTTTGGAGGAAGAGGAGGGGTGAGGAAGGAGGAGGGTGATCCAACTTAGATGAGTTTTTTTGTCATGAGTTTGAAAGCAACGGGGCACAGTTTCTCAGCAAGCGGATTCTTAGGTGAGTTGATAGAATGAGTTGCAGAACTTGAATGGAGTCTCTGAAATTGCATCTGCTCATCATTTTGTGTGTATGAAGCATGTACTTTTCTAGTAGGGGGATCCATAGATCTTGTGAGATTTTCTAAGAATCTATTCCCCTACTCCCAAAAACACAGCAGAAGAAAACCAGTCAGCCAAATAAAAACCTCACTGTGTTAGCAAAAAATGTGCTTGCTTTTGGGAAAGAACCTAAGTGGGTCTTCTTGTGAGTGCTCAAAATGAAACAGTTCCCATTGCCAGCATCTGGACACAACTGACCAATCACAGATTCTGGAAAGCTTTGCAGTTTCCTTGTGGTTTGGTTCTTATTGGGAGAGAATTAAGATTAAATTATTTTCTTTAGACTGAAGTAAAATAAAACTCTTACAAAAGTAAAATTGGAGGTGCTAGCATTTGATTTGGGGTACTGTGGCAAGAAAATTCCTTTGGGGGAGCTGGTTTCCAAGCTTCATGACCTTCCTGCACTTGATGACTAAGTGTCTGGAGCATGCCCGGGTGACTCCCTCTCGCCTGCTGCAGCTTATACGAGCCTGGTAATTGGAAGGTCATCGCCTGTATTTTTTGATCACCTCCTTTCACAACTTAGTAAAATAAGTCCAACAATTAAATAATATTAATTGATCTTTCTAAAATAAAAACTGTGGAATGAAATGCCCTTTGAGACGAGGAGTCTCTCAGACTTGTACTTTTTACAAACTGAGGTCACATCTCTTTGAAAAATGTTCTTAGTAGGGTCAAAATAGAAATAGGATGTATTTTAAAACAAACCAAAAAAAGGTATAAAAATACTAGAATTCTTAGCAGGGAAGAAAGTGCTGGAAAAAACCCTGCCTAAGGATCTGGTCAAAATGACTGATCTCCAGTTTTATGTGTCACATGGTGTGACATCCTTCTAATGTGAAGAGGCATTCCTGTATCTTCTGACTGGTGGGAAAATAGTCAGATGCTGAGTCAGTCCTGGGCAATATCGCAACACTTAACTTGGAAGATCAGAAACTAGTATTTGGTGCCTGTAAATCCTGGCCCAGATCTTCATTTTGCCAACAAAACTGTACTCAGCTGAAAACCTTTGTGAAGGGTGTTTTGATTTCCCTTTCATCATTGGATTTTGAGAGCTCTTTATCACTGTTGCTTGTACTCAAAATAGAAGTGCAAAAGAAATCAAGGCAAAGTGCTGAAATGTGCATATTTGTGAGCAATATAATATTTTCAGTGTCATTTATGCACTTACAGAATTTCTGTTGAAATGTCACCCAGGAGTTTTATTTATCCCTCCATATATTAGCCCTTAGTATATCAAGAGTAAATCATAGCACAAAATGCTATGTGAATAGCCCTGAGATTGCAATCCTTAATTTCTGAGCTTCAGCCTCAGTTTTAATTAAATAGCACTTTTTATCCAGAGTTTTCAAAGGGACATCCAAACACCTGGAATTAAACCGGACTTCCCCTTGTTTCCTTGGACAGTGGTCCTCAAAGTGTGGCAGCAGCAGCACCCAGAACTTATCAGAAATACAAATTCTCAAGCCCTTTGCCAGATCTACTCATCAGGAGCTCTAGGGCTAGGGCCAAGGATTCTGTGTTCTAACAAGCCCCCTCCATCTCAGCTAATTTTGATGCTCACACCAGTTTGAGGGCCATTGGTCCAAGAGAAGAGAACTACAGAAATACAAAGTTAAATGATTGAGAGAGCCAAAGGTCAGAGGAGGGGAAAGGTCATGGTCTTCACATTGCGGTTCACTGTTTCTACTGTTGGGTTAATTTCCTTCTATGTCATTGCTACCAAGTGGACTAAGGGCTATGACTGGTGGCTCATGGCTCACTTTTGGACACACAGACATGCCTTTCTAGGGAAACAAGCCTGCCATCAAGGCCATGTTTATTATACCCAGATAAAAGGGTTAAAATGGATAATATATTGGGGAGCTCCTAACACTAAGTGGTGAAAACACTATTATTAGGTCCTGGTCTTGTGATAATGGGGAACACAGAATTGACTTAGAATTAAGGGAGTGTTTCTCAGTCTGCAGAGATGAAGTGTTAGGATGAGCCTAAGTGAGGAGATCAGTTAGCTCATACCCAGTAATTAAAATGAAGACTTTTATCTCAAATTTGAAAGTCATGCTATTCAAAATTCTGAAAAGATTTACCTGTTTTGGCAATGGGTCCAGAAGACTACAGTCATAATAATAAAATATTAAAATAATACATATTTGAATCTCCAACAGAGCCAGCCACCTGAAAGAAAAATAAAATAAAATTGGTGCTTGGAAGATGCATACATATCTTCCAGTAAAGAGTATGGGCTTCCCTGATGGCTCAAATAGTAAAGAATCTGCCTGCAATGGAGAAGACCAGGATTTGATCCCTGGGTTGGGAAGATCCCCTGGAGAAGGGCATGGCAACCCGCTCCAGTATTCTTGCCTGGAGAATCCCATGGACGGAGGAGCCTGACGGGCTACAGTCTATGGGGTCACAAAGCGTCAGACACGACTGAGTGACTAACACTGAAGAATATCTATAACTACACATATTTCAGAGCAAATGTGCTCTTCCTTGCAATATAAACCTTCACTATTAAGAGGACAGAGCAAAGAAAAACTTAACTCTTTTCTTTTATAATACTGTCTAGTCCATAAGGGAGTTGGAGTGATTACAGTGTTTTTTTAAAATGTGTATATAATGCTTAGCCAGTGGAAGCATTTAATGAATGAGATTCCAGGTCTCTCCTCTAAGTTTTCGGGGAAGGCAATGGCACCCCACCCCAGTACTCTTGCCTGGAAAATCCAGTGGATGGAGTAGCCTGGTGGGCTGCAGTCCATGGGGTCGCTAACAGTCAGACAGACTGAGCGACTTCACTTTCACTTTTCTCTNCGAAGAGTTGACTCATTGGAAAAGACTCTGATGCTGGGAGGGATTGAGGGCAGGAGGAGAAGGGGACAACAGAGGATGAGATGGCTGGATGGCATCACTGACTCGATGGATGTGAGTCTGAGTGAACTCTGGGAGTTGGTGATGGACAGGGAGGCCTGGCGTGCTGCGATTCATGGGGTCGCAAAGAGTCGGACATGACTGAGCGACTGAACTGAACTGAATGCAATATTTATTTATTATTTTTTTATTGGGGTAGATTTGCTTTACAATGTTGTGTTAGTTTCTGCTCTACCAAGAAGTGAATCAGCTGTATATATACAAATATCCCCTCCCTCCCCCCACCCTCCCCTCATCTCATTCCTCTAGGTCACCACAGAGCACTGAGCTGAGCTCCTCGCACTAAGCAGTAAGTTCCCACTTGCCATCTGTTTTATACATGGCAGTGCACACACATTGATCCAATCTCCCAATTCATCCCATCCCCTACCCATGGCCACGTGTCTGTTCCCTATGTCTGCATCTCTGCTCTTGCCCTGTAAATAGATTTATCTGCACCATTTTTCTAGATTCCATATATATTCGTTCAAACCAGTCAATCTTTAAAGAAATCAGTCCTGAATATTCATTGGAAGGTCTGATGCTGAAGCTGAAAACTCCAATACTTTGGCCACTTGATGCAAAGAATTGACTCATTGGAAAAGACCTTGATGCTGGGAAAGATTGAAGGGAGGAGAAGGGGACGACAGAGGATGAGATGGTTGGATGGCATCACTGACTCAACGGACATGAGTTTGAGTAAACTCTGGGAGTTGGTGATGGACAGGGAGGCCTGGTGTGCTGCAGTCCATGGGGTCACAGAGTCGGACACAACTGAGCAATTGAATTGAACTGAACTGATATATGTGTGTTAATATATAATACTTGCTTTTCTCTTTCTGACTTCCTTTATTCTGTATGATGGACTCTAAGTCCATCCAAGACACTGCAAATGACCCAAATTCCTTCCTCTTTATGGCTGAGTGATATTTCATTGTATATATATACTGCACAACCATGTATGCATAGCAATCAGAAGATGTGAGGCATGTGCAAGTGTGGAGGGTCTTGTGGCTTCTCTAGTCTAGGCCAGCCTTCTGATGCTGTAGAAGAGAACAAAGGACTTAGAAGCTGTTACTGTGCAGCTTGGACTCAGCTTAGAGCTTTTTCTTCTAAGCCCCACTGGTCAGGCTAGGAAGGCCTTCTCTTCTTCACCCTGGGCCCTCTCCAAGGGAGAGTGGATAATCTGTCAAGTATTGCAGAGAAAAACACTGCCTTGAAAGCTCTTTTCCTTAAGTAAATACTCTATTTCTTTTGCTGGGTAAGTGAATTGAAAAATAAAACGCTTCTGCTGATTTTCACTAGTGTAAGCAAATATAAAACAAGCCTCTCTGGTATCTTAGCCAACATCCTCAAGAAAGTATTGTAAACAATTTGGGGATGCTTATTTTATGAATTAGTTTATCACATTTCTTGGAACTGAGGGCCAAAATCAATATTTCCTTACTGGATGTCGTTCCTAATTGTTCTCCTTGAAAGAAGGTAGGAGAAGAAAAGTGCCTTAACCACACCAAAAGTAAGGATTCGATCAATGTATCCTTATTATTATTAGCATTAACTTACCATTATTATCTTCAACTCATGGTATCATTACATCAAGATATTTATAAACCTTTAGAATGCTCTAATATAGCAATTTAACTGTTCTGTTTGTTCTTGTCTTTGCTGTACCAGAATAATGGAACATAACTATTTTTCATCACTTCCTGGAAAATTTTTAAATTTAAGCCATTTCTGTCCTTAAAATTTAGCTCAGTTGTGAGTTTTATGAGCAATCAAGGCCAACTCTTTAATAACAAGTAGAATTGAGTTTTGGAGACAGTACAGTGAGGCTTGGAGAAGCAGGGAGCAGAGAGATTCTTCCTAAATAGAAAGAGCTTCCACTAGGCTGGAGAAGAATGAGACGGCCAATCCCAGTCTGATGGAGTGGGGTGGAGTCTGGTGAAGTCTGGTGAGATCGTCAACCTGAGTTCACTGAGACCTAGGGAGTCCGGGCAGAAGAGAAGACAGATTGCAAAGTTCCTAGCCATGCTGAGCAAGGCCCAGAAGCCACAGGAGGCTATGGGAATTCTGTGGACAGCAATGATGCCTGAGGCAGGCTTGAAACATTGCAGAGAAGCAGCACCCTTTTTCTAGGCACCAGACACCGTCCCTAATTCTACTGTGAATCCCTTCCTTTGAAGCAAAGATGTTTTTCATTTTGATGATGTCCAGTTTATCTTGTTACTTCTACCTTTGATTTATTTTGAGGTTATTCTTTTATATAGTGTGAGATAGGGTTCCAACTTTATTCTTTTGCATGTGAATATCTGGTTGTCCCATGGGATTGCAGAGTTGCTCATGATTGAGTGACTAAGCACTTGTGCGCACGCACACACACACCCAGTTGTCCCATACATAGTCTTCTGAATTAAGTGCACAGTGTACCTTTAACTTGTGAGTAAACTGAAGCTTAGAGGTCTGAACTGATTTGCTGATTATTATATGAAGCTGAAGGACAAAGCTAGAACTTGAACCTGCATCTTCTCACAGTACAACCATTATTATTTTATATGACAGTTGCCTCCTGTCTCCTATTTCAGCTCCTATTTGGGCTTCCCTGGTGGCTCAGGTGGTAAAGAATCTGCCTGCAATGCAGGAGAGCTGGGTTTGATCCCAGGGTTAGGAAGATACCCTGGAGAAGGGAATGGCTACCCACTCCAGTATTCTTGCCTGGAGAATTCCATGGACAGAGGAGCCGAGTGGGCTACAGTCTCCATGGGGGTCCCCAAAAGAGTTGGCCATGACCACTGAGTGACTTTCAGTCAGGATATTAACTGGATTTTCCCACTGTTTTTAATTGCTGTTTTCTTTACTTTTAAAAGTAGAAGAAAGCAATATGTCTTAGCTTAACAGTTATTTCTGCTATGGTTAGTCTCATATGTTAATCAACAGGTACTTTGTGACATCATGACCAACAAAGTATTAGTCAGCTAAATGTTGAGTTGGATTTCTCTGCTTTTTTTCCCTGGGAGATCAAGAAACTAATACGTTTTAGAAAGAAAAGTTTTGCTGCCAAAAGAACTTAGATATTTACTCATTTGTTCCATTTTTTATTTTTGGTCTTCAAAGAATCATTCATTTAAATCATCTCACCCACTCACCCAGAGGGTTGTCTTCACCAGACACTGGACATCGTACAAGGGCACATGACATTTCTCCAGCTTGGATTTCAGGTTCTTAAGCAGCAAACTCCCCCTTGTGGCTCAGACGGTAAAGCGTCTGCCTACACTGCGGGAAACCCAGGTTCGAGCCCTGGGTTGGGAAGATCCTCTGGAGAAGGAAATGGCAACCCATTCTAGTACTCTTGCCTGGAAAATCCCATGGTAGGCTACAGTCCATGGGGTCACAAAGAGTCGGACACAACTGAGCGACTTCACTATAAGCAGCAAAGCCAGGATGTTAGACTGATCTCTCCACTTCTGTATCATGATTCTAACATGTTTCTTTCCAGTAATAACAATAAAAATCAAACGAGAATTTATAGGCCTTGTGAAGTAAACATCACTTCCCTTCCTTTAAGTGCTTTCAAAATAACTCTTTCCCAATTTCTAAGTCACCTGAAGACAAAGCTTAAACTAAGACTGTTCAGATTTCATCTAGTTCCTGTCTCTGCCAGAAGGAGAAAAATCCATATATCTCCCTTACCCTATGGCCTAGTGGGGCTCTAATGACCAGGGCAATTTTTGTGAAGAAACAAGGTAGAACACTGTTTAAAAAAAAAAAAAGTCAATAGCTATTAATAGACAGTGCCTGCTAAAATATATCATTAGAATTTATAACATTTGTCCCCAAATTTGTATTTATATGACTTCACTAAAAAGATGCATTTTTATCAGATATTTTTCTTCAAACAGTGAATGGCCATCCCTCTTAGATGCTACACTTCATCTGAGGCTGGTCCACTGTGTAATACTCACAAGGAAGGGTGGTGCCCGGAGGCTCCTGGAGATGGCAGCTGACGAGGAAGCACACCGGTAAGCAACGGGAGTTCTTTTCCTTTTCCGTTTGTAATGCAGGCTCTGTGACAGATTATCCAGTTTCCCCTCAGACTTAACAGAGAACCCAGAATGTGGATCACGGTGACAAGGTTAATGGTGTTGTCTCTCATGGGGAACACTTTTCTCTTTAGGAAGGAAGCAGTGGGGCCTCCCTGGTGGTCCAGTGGTTAAGACCCTGAGCTTCCAATGTAGGAGGCATGGGTTTGATCCCTGGTTGGGAAACTAAGAACCCACATGCCTCATTGTGAGGCCAAAAAAAAAAATTGAAATGTTTTTTCCAAAAGAGTGAGAGAGAAGGATGCCACGCTATTTAGTGTTAAGAGGATGTGCCCCAGAGCCAGACTCCCTGGGTTCAAATCCTGCCTCTGCCACTTCCTTGATGTGAGACCTCAAGTATGTCACTCAGTCTCTCCAAACTCTATTTCTCTCATTTGTAAAGCAGGGATGATAATCATAAAAACCCACCTGACACATGCGATTATTGTGAGAATAAAAGTGGGTGAGTGCAATGGGCTTAGCAAACTGCCTCACAGTGATTATTCAAGTGACAGGTTGTACCCTTGTTAGTAACCACCCAAAGCCATTCATTAAAATAACAAAAAATATGATTTTAAAACTAACAATAAAACTGATAAGTTCATTTTAATTACCCACACCCAACATTAATGAAGAAATATGGAGACGTTTATTCTAAAAACTTTAAAAAAAATGCTATGCTGATGAAAGCCAACTATCATGGTCTACTCCCATGTGGATGCTCACAGAGACAATCTCAGGCTCCTGGCTGCTCTATTAAGAGACTTGGGGCCCCAAAGAGGAGGAATCACCTGCATTTCCAAATGCTGTCCAGGGTCTTCCATTGGAACAAAATACTTTCAATTCTACTTAGAAAGTTGAGCAACTATGGAGGATTACTTCCTGCTATGGTCTAAATATTTGTGCCTTCCCCGAGTTCACACGTTCAATCCTCCCAAAGCTGATGCTATTAGGAGCTGGGGCCTTTTGGGGCTGATTGGGTCATGAGAATAGGGTGGAGCCCTCATGAAGGGAATGGCTATTCTTACATCCCTTACTCCTTCTACCGTGTGAGGACACTGAGAAATTACTGACCTTACCAGGAAGAGGGTCTCAGTAGAACTCAACCATGCTGGCAGCTTGATCTTGAACTTACCCACCTTCAGAACTGTGAGAGACACGTTTCTGTGGTTTATCAGCCACCCATTCTATGGTATTCTGTTACATAGCCTGAACAGACTTCCTTTTTTGTCCACGTTAAAATCTTGAAAGGACATGCCTTTTAATGAGGACATACTCTATCTAAAGGCTCACACTTAAGTTTCAGCAGGTGACTTCCTAATTTCAGTTTTAATGGCCCCTCCTTTCCCGTTTCCTGCTTTAATTACAAGTTTCCAGTGGCACTACCATTTAGTTCTGCAATTCCATCAGTAAATACATGAACTCTTTTCTGTTTCAGGCTGCTAAGTAAAAACGAAGTTATAAGCCCTTTGTAGGGACATGAAAAAGGAGGATTAATATTAATTATCACATAAGCCTGAATGGCTACCTCCACAAGGATGTTCTGCATATAGGTGATCTCACATTTCTATTAAAACGTGATCAAAACTACATTCAGAATCCCATGCTCCTCACCTCACCATGCTCTCGCCACTCCTCACATGCCCTTGAACATGGTCCCCTCATCTCTCATGGCTTGTCCTTTGAAATAGGGGCTGGGACACCTACCTTAATAACATAACTAGATTGTGGCACATTCGTTCTGATCCCTTACTTTTGCTGCCTGGGAGCACATCTCAAATGAACTCTCTGCACTACATACAAATCTGTCTTATGCTCCACTTTGTGGAAAACTCAAGTTAATACATATGAATATATACTTTATGCATATATATAGATATGACTATATCTTTGGTTAATATGTGCTGTGTGTGCTGTCTCAGTCACATCTGACTCTGTGACCCACCAGGCTCCTCTGTCCATGGAATTTTCCAGGCAAGAATAGTGGAGTAGCTTGCCATTTTCTCCTCCAGGGGATCTTTCCGACCCAGGGATCGAACCCATGTCTCCTGCATCTCCTGCATTGGCAGACAGATTCTTTACTATTGAGCCATGTGGGAAATCCTATATAAAATCTCAGGCAAGGGAAATAAAAAGAAATAGGATCCTCTATGACACACCTCCCAGAGTAATGGAAACAAAAGCAAAAATAAACAAATGGGACCTAATTAAAGTTAAAAACTTTTGCACAACAAAGAAAACTCTAAGCAAGGTGAAAAGACAGCCCTCAGAATGGGAGAAAATAATAGCAAATGAAGCAACTGACAAAGAACTAATCTCAAAACTATACAAGCAGCTCATGCAGCTCAATTCCAGAAAAATAAATGACCCAATCAAAAAATGGACCAAGGAACTAAACAGACATTTCTCCAAAGAAGACATACAGATGGCTAACAAACACATGAAAAGATGCTCAACATCACTCATTATCAGAGAATGCAAATCAAGACCACAATGAGGTACCATCTCATGCCAGTCAGAATGGCTGGTATCAAAAAGTCTACAAAAAATAAATGCTGGAGAGGGTGTGGAGAAAAGGGAACCTTCTTACACTGTTGGTGGGAATGCAAACTAGTACAGCCACTATGGAGAACAGTGAGGAGATTCCTTAAAAAATTGCAAATAGAACTGCCTTATGACCCAGCAATCCCACTGCTGGGCATACACACCGAGGAAACCAGAATTAGAGACACGTGTACCCCAATGTTCATTGCAGCATTGTTTACAATAGCTTGGACATGGAAGCAACCTATATGTCCATCAGCAGGTGAATACATAAGAAAGCTGTGGTACATATACACAATGGAGTATTACTCAGCCATTGAAAAGAATGCATTTGAATCAGTTCTAATGAGGTGGATGAAACTGCAGCCTATTATACAGAGTTAAGTAAGTCAGAAAGAAAAACACCAATACAGTATAACAATGCATATATATGGAATTTAGAAAGATGGTAACGATGAACCTATATGCGAGACAGCAAAAGAGACACAGAGAAAAAGAACAGACTTTTGGACCCTGTGGGAGAAGGCAAGGGTGGGATGATTTGAGAGAATAGCATTGAAACATGTATATTATCATATGTGAAACAGATCGCCAGTCCAGGTTCTATGCATGAGACAGGGTGCTCAGGGCTGGTGCACTGGGATGACCCAGAGGGATGGGATGNTGGACCCTGTGGGAGAAGGCAAGGGTGGGATGATTTGAGAGAATAGCATTGAAACATGTATATTATCATATGTGAAACAGATCGCCAGTCCAGGTTCGATGCATGAGACAGGGTGCTCAGGGCCGGTGCACTGGGATGACCCTAAGGGATGGGATGAGGAGGGAGGTGGGAGTGGGGTTCAGGATGGGGAACACATGTATACCCATGGCAGATTCATGTCAATGTATGGCAAAAACCACTACAATATTGTATAGTAATCAGCCTCCAATTAAAATAATTAATTTACACACAAAAAAGAAAAGAAATAGGGACCTCCAAGTATATTCCTCTTACCGTGCTTGATTTCAAAGGTTATAGATCTCCCACATCTGTACAGTGTTGTTTTTTTTTAAGTGCATAAACTTGCCAGCTAACTTCAACCTTACCAAGCAATAATAAGGAGATAAACACTAGCCCCAAATGTCTGCAGATTTAGCTCCAGTGTCTATTATTTGCAAATACCATGTTTGGCTGTGGGCCCCAGCTATCTGGAAGAGGACACGCCTTCCCTGGAAGCACACCTGCCATATTTAGAACTGCCAGGTAGTGGTGCGCAGTTCTCAGCTCTCCTGTGGATTCTCAACTGCCTTCTTCATTCCCTTCAGTCCTCAGACCCCCAGCCTGCTAAGCTGCTGCCAGCAAGCTGCTAGCTAAGCTTCAAAATCACTGTATTAGTCCCGAAGAGTTAATGCATTCCAAAGTACTTAATTTTCTCCTACCGAGTCATCTGCTCATTGGGAGATAGATGAGTAAGCAATCGTTTTCAACCCCACGGGATAATTCTAGTACAGGGGAGCAAGTAATCCAGAGGCCACATGCACTGCAAAGCTTATTTATTGTGAAACCAAGGAGGCAGACGGCATTTTATTGACTCTTAGAGGACAAATCATGCTATGATTGGGGTCATATATTTCCCCTGAACATGACAGGATTTCTTTTCTGGATTTCATAGTAAATATTTCAGGCAAAAGTCTTAAGTAGTAGATTGAAATGTTATTTGACTTGACACGTCACTTAGAGCGTATATAAATTAGGAAAAATATTATCTCTTCAACTACAATTATAAACACCTTGAATCAAAAAGGTGCTTTCATCTTAATTAAAATATAAATGAACAAATCAGTCAACACACATGTATTGAATATACCCTATAGAGAAGTGCTGTCCTAGGCAGAGTGGAGGATAGAAATAAGTGTCAGACATGATCCCTGACTTCACAGGTCTTAGAAAGTGATCATTTTCTTCATATATCTAGCATTAGACATGTTTCATAAATAATTAAATTAATAGTGGTTTAAGAACTCCAATTGCTAGTTAAGAATCATATTAAGAAAAATAGCAACTTTCCAGAAATCATTATTTAATACTCTTTCAAGTCTAAGACTATTAGCCTTTTTCAAAATAGAAGTTAAAGTATGTTGTCTTCACAGTGAATTTAATGTATGAAAAATTTCATTCAAATGACATTATTTCTATTTAAAGTTTTGATATAATAATGTAGGGATGCCCAATCATGAATGAGTATTGGGCCCTGGCCTGTTAGGAACCAGTCCACACAGCAGGAGGTGAGTGGTGGGAGAAACTGAAAACTCTGCCTCCCCCACTGATCTGTGGAAAAATTGTCTTCCATGAAACAGGTGTCTGGTGCCAAAGAGATTGGGGACTGCTGCAGTAATGTATGAAACCAATGCCAACTTCTGAAGAATACCTCTTTTTGGATCACTGAAACATTTTACCCTGTACTGGGGCCTCGGTATCAGTGAGAGTGATGTCTGATTCTTCGTCTACACTTAAGATACCAAATACACATGCCACCTGGACATTGTCTTGAACTAAATCCTAAAATAAAATTAAGTGACGTGTTCTTGTCAAATTCAGGTTTAGGTGTTGCCAGGCTACTGGATGGGGGGCAGTCATTCCTCCAGATGGCCCTGGCCCTCCAGCAGACATCATTTTCTTTGTTTAAACTGAATCCGGCATCGTCCTTCCGGCTGCTGGACACCCACCAAGTGGAGAGAGCTCTAAAAGCAGAAATGCAGAAAGAGGATAGAAGTTAAGGGATGTAAGCCAACAGTGTGGACCTAAGGTTTAGTCAGTGTGATTGTTCTCGAAAGGCAGAGTTTAGGTTTGGAAGGCTGGACGGTTTTACTTGATGAGTTCTCCATGGAGAACATCAATTTTAGCCTTTTATTCAAGCGATGGATCTTCCCTGTAGCTCAGACAGTAAAGAATCTTCCTGCAATGTGGGAGACCCAGGTTCAGTCCCTGGGTTGGGAAGATCCTCTAGAGTGGGGATGGAAATCCACTCCAGTATTCTTGCCTGGAAAATCCCATGGACAGAGGAGCCTGGCATGCCACCGTCCATGGGGTTGCAAGGAGCCAGGCACAACTGAGCGGTTAACACTACTATTCAAGGGACAGAAAAGGAGGCAATCCCTTAACTGTTTTTAGAAATTTACTTATTTTTAATTGGAGGATAATTGCTTTGCCATATCGTGTTGGTTTCTGCCATACATCAACATGAATCGGCCAGAGGTATACATATGTCCCCTCCCTCTTGAGCCTCTTTCACACCTCCAACCCCATCCCTCCCCTCTAGGCTGTCACAGAGCACCGGTCTGTACTCCCTGGGTCATACAGCAAATTTCCATTGGCTGTCTATTTTACACATGGCAATGTACATGTTTCCATGCTACTCTCTCAATTTGTCCCACTCTCTCTTTCCTGTCCCCAACCCCCATGTCTATAAGTCTGATTTCTATGTCTGCATCTCCTTTGCTGCCCTGCAAATGGGTTCATCAGTACCAATCCCTTATTCTAATAGCAGCTTCTTCACAGTTTCACATATCCCAAGGCTATGAGTCTAGGACTCACCCTTCACTTTAGCTGGGTGAAGAAGATACCACAAATAAAGCTCTTTCAACACATTTCTGGCCCCCAATTTCCGACACCTCATTTATAATTGCTGAGTGAGACTTCTATGACACAAGTTACTGATGTTCATAAGACAACATGGTGTTGATGGTACAAACCACTATTATAGCGGACCTAAGATCAAAACTGTCCAAAAGGATATTCTGTGGGTACCAAATGCTCTGATAGGTTCTGTTACATCTTAGTTATGAACAAGGGGTGAATAGATGTGGGGGTGATGGGAAGTCAGTTCATTGCAAATAAAGCAAAGAGGTTGCTGAAGCTTAGGAGCTTGGATGAGAAAACCAACCTGTTCTGTCAACCCTGAGTTTTGGAGGAAGAGGAGGGGTGAGGAAGGAGGAGGGTGATCCAACTTAGATGAGTTTTTTTGTCATGAGTTTGAAAGCAACGGGGCACAGTTTCTCAGCAAGCGGATTCTTAGGTGAGTTGATAGAATGAGTTGCAGAACTTGAATGGAGTCTCTGAAATTGCATCTGCTCATCATTTTGTGTGTATGAAGCATGTACTTTTCTAGTAGGGGGATCCATAGATCTTGTGAGATTTTCTAAGAATCTATTCCCCTACTCCCAAAAACACAGCAGAAGAAAACCAGTCAGCCAAATAAAAACCTCACTGTGTTAGCAAAAAATGTGCTTGCTTTTGGGAAAGAACCTAAGTGGGTCTTCTTGTGAGTGCTCAAAATGAAACAGTTCCCATTGCCAGCATCTGGACACAACTGACCAATCACAGATTCTGGAAAGCTTTGCAGTTTCCTTGTGGTTTGGTTCTTATTGGGAGAGAATTAAGATTAAATTATTTTCTTTAGACTGAAGTAAAATAAAACTCTTACAAAAGTAAAATTGGAGGTGCTAGCATTTGATTTGGGGTACTGTGGCAAGAAAATTCCTTTGGGGGAGCTGGTTTCCAAGCTTCATGACCTTCCTGCACTTGATGACTAAGTGTCTGGAGCATGCCCACCAACCTGTTCTGTCAACCCTGAGTTTTGGAGGAAGAGGAGGGGTGAGGAAGGAGGAGGGTGATCCAACTTAGATGAGTTTTTTTGTCATGAGTTTGAAAGCAACGGGGCACAGTTTCTCAGCAAGCGGATTCTTAGGTGAGTTGATAGAATGAGTTGCAGAACTTGAATGGAGTCTCTGAAATTGCATCTGCTCATCATTTTGTGTGTATGAAGCATGTACTTTTCTAGTAGGGGGATCCATAGATCTTGTGAGATTTTCTAAGAATCTATTCCCCTACTCCCAAAAACACAGCAGAAGAAAACCAGTCAGCCAAATAAAAACCTCACTGTGTTAGCAAAAAATGTGCTTGCTTTTGGGAAAGAACCTAAGTGGGTCTTCTTGTGAGTGCTCAAAATGAAACAGTTCCCATTGCCAGCATCTGGACACAACTGACCAATCACAGATTCTGGAAAGCTTTGCAGTTTCCTTGTGGTTTGGTTCTTATTGGGAGAGAATTAAGATTAAATTATTTTCTTTAGACTGAAGTAAAATAAAACTCTTACAAAAGTAAAATTGGAGGTGCTAGCATTTGATTTGGGGTACTGTGGCAAGAAAATTCCTTTGGGGGAGCTGGTTTCCAAGCTTCATGACCTTCCTGCACTTGATGACTAAGTGTCTGGAGCATGCCCGGGTGACTCCCTCTCGCCTGCTGCAGCTTATACGAGCCTGGTAATTGGAAGGTCATCGCCTGTATTTTTTGATCACCTCCTTTCACAACTTAGTAAAATAAGTCCAACAATTAAATAATATTAATTGATCTTTCTAAAATAAAAACTGTGGAATGAAATGCCCTTTGAGACGAGGAGTCTCTCAGACTTGTACTTTTTACAAACTGAGGTCACATCTCTTTGAAAAATGTTCTTAGTAGGGTCAAAATAGAAATAGGATGTATTTTAAAACAAACCAAAAAAAGGTATAAAAATACTAGAATTCTTAGCAGGGAAGAAAGTGCTGGAAAAAACCCTGCCTAAGGATCTGGTCAAAATGACTGATCTCCAGTTTTATGTGTCACATGGTGTGACATCCTTCTAATGTGAAGAGGCATTCCTGTATCTTCTGACTGGTGGGAAAATAGTCAGATGCTGAGTCAGTCCTGGGCAATATCGCAACACTTAACTTGGAAGATCAGAAACTAGTATTTGGTGCCTGTAAATCCTGGCCCAGATCTTCATTTTGCCAACAAAACTGTACTCAGCTGAAAACCTTTGTGAAGGGTGTTTTGATTTCCCTTTCATCATTGGATTTTGAGAGCTCTTTATCACTGTTGCTTGTACTCAAAATAGAAGTGCAAAAGAAATCAAGGCAAAGTGCTGAAATGTGCATATTTGTGAGCAATATAATATTTTCAGTGTCATTTATGCACTTACAGAATTTCTGTTGAAATGTCACCCAGGAGTTTTATTTATCCCTCCATATATTAGCCCTTAGTATATCAAGAGTAAATCATAGCACAAAATGCTATGTGAATAGCCCTGAGATTGCAATCCTTAATTTCTGAGCTTCAGCCTCAGTTTTAATTAAATAGCACTTTTTATCCAGAGTTTTCAAAGGGACATCCAAACACCTGGAATTAAACCGGACTTCCCCTTGTTTCCTTGGACAGTGGTCCTCAAAGTGTGGCAGCAGCAGCACCCAGAACTTATCAGAAATACAAATTCTCAAGCCCTTTGCCAGATCTACTCATCAGGAGCTCTAGGGCTAGGGCCAAGGATTCTGTGTTCTAACAAGCCCCCTCCATCTCAGCTAATTTTGATGCTCACACCAGTTTGAGGGCCATTGGTCCAAGAGAAGAGAACTACAGAAATACAAAGTTAAATGATTGAGAGAGCCAAAGGTCAGAGGAGGGGAAAGGTCATGGTCTTCACATTGCGGTTCACTGTTTCTACTGTTGGGTTAATTTCCTTCTATGTCATTGCTACCAAGTGGACTAAGGGCTATGACTGGTGGCTCATGGCTCACTTTTGGACACACAGACATGCCTTTCTAGGGAAACAAGCCTGCCATCAAGGCCATGTTTATTATACCCAGATAAAAGGGTTAAAATGGATAATATATTGGGGAGCTCCTAACACTAAGTGGTGAAAACACTATTATTAGGTCCTGGTCTTGTGATAATGGGGAACACAGAATTGACTTAGAATTAAGGGAGTGTTTCTCAGTCTGCAGAGATGAAGTGTTAGGATGAGCCTAAGTGAGGAGATCAGTTAGCTCATACCCAGTAATTAAAATGAAGACTTTTATCTCAAATTTGAAAGTCATGCTATTCAAAATTCTGAAAAGATTTACCTGTTTTGGCAATGGGTCCAGAAGACTACAGTCATAATAATAAAATATTAAAATAATACATATTTGAATCTCCAACAGAGCCAGCCACCTGAAAGAAAAATAAAATAAAATTGGTGCTTGGAAGATGCATACATATCTTCCAGTAAAGAGTATGGGCTTCCCTGATGGCTCAAATAGTAAAGAATCTGCCTGCAATGGAGAAGACCAGGATTTGATCCCTGGGTTGGGAAGATCCCCTGGAGAAGGGCATGGCAACCCGCTCCAGTATTCTTGCCTGGAGAATCCCATGGACGGAGGAGCCTGACGGGCTACAGTCTATGGGGTCACAAAGCGTCAGACACGACTGAGTGACTAACACTGAAGAATATCTATAACTACACATATTTCAGAGCAAATGTGCTCTTCCTTGCAATATAAACCTTCACTATTAAGAGGACAGAGCAAAGAAAAACTTAACTCTTTTCTTTTATAATACTGTCTAGTCCATAAGGGAGTTGGAGTGATTACAGTGTTTTTTTAAAATGTGTATATAATGCTTAGCCAGTGGAAGCATTTAATGAATGAGATTCCAGGTCTCTCCTCTAAGTTTTCGGGGAAGGCAATGGCACCCCACCCCAGTACTCTTGCCTGGAAAATCCAGTGGATGGAGTAGCCTGGTGGGCTGCAGTCCATGGG
>SJYX01021816.1:17432-27747 GCA_006410675.1 Oreotragus oreotragus | reverse complement strand
AGAAGTAAATAGATAAAAAGAGAAAACTGAAAAGGAAAGAGATAAAATTAAACACACGAATGAGTGAATAAAATAAATGCAGACGAGCCCAGGAAGGGTAGAGACGACGTGCTACTGCTGCTGCTGCTGCTAAGTCGCTTCAGTCGTGTCTGACTCTGTGCGACCCCACAGACGGCAGCCACCAGGCTCCTCCATCCCTGGGAGTCTCCAGGCAAGAACACTGGAGTGGGGTGCTACTGCCTTCTCCGAGAGATGAGGTGAGACTGTGCTTAAGATCGCAGGCATGCAGTTCCACGAGAGTGTGTATCTTGCTTATCCTCTCCATAGTCTTGCCTCCAAAGCTACACAGTGCTCATTCATGGTATTCTATAAATACTCATTCAAAAGTGGAAAGAAAGAAAGAAGGGATATTATAAAGTATTAAGAAAAAAATCTATGTCCAGCTCTTTGCAACCCTATGGACTGTAGCCCGCCAGGCTCCTCTGTCCACGGCATTCTCCAGGCAAGCATACTGGAGTGGGTTGCCATTTACTTCTCCAGGGGATCTTCTGACCCAGGGGTCAAACCCATATCTCTTAACGTTTACCCTCACTGGCAGGTGGGTTCTTTACCACTAGCATCACCTGGGAAGCACTAAGAAAAACCATGGATGCAATTGTTGGGCTGATGTCTGGAAAATCATGAGAGAGAGAGGGATCCAAAGGGTGGAGGGGGATTAAACATCGTTTTGGTTTGTAACAGTTCTGAAGAAGGCGGATTCCACAAAATACATGCTGTGAGCCTGGCTTCACTTATGTATCGGGATTCGTTTCAGCTGTGCAGGAAGGAAACCCCAGAATGGCCGTGGGTTATCATAGGAGAGATTATCTCTCTCTTGACTTCACTAGGTCGTGAGGGAAGCATTCCAGGTCTGTGGTCCAGTCTGCCGCACCGAGATCTCAGGGATCCAGGCTTCTCCCAGCTCACACTCCGCCTTGGCTAAGATGTGTTGTCCACATGGTCAAGAGGGTGGCCTTTGGATTGGAACGCAATGCCACGATTTCCACAAACTCATCAGCTGGAGTGTTATTGCATGATCCCATCCAGAGAAGAGTTCTCAGACAAAGGTGGGCTGGGCGGCTGTTTTTGTAAATGCAGTTTGATTGGAACCCAGTGACACCCATTCATCTGTGGGCTGGCTACGGCTGCTTTTGCTACAGTGACAGTGTTGGGTAGTTACAACAGAGTCTGTGTGCCCACCGAGCCTTACCTAGTGACCCTCTGACTCTCTGAAGAGTTTTCCCACCTTTTCTACAATAGAAGACAGACAGAAAGGCCACCTGGGGAGTCCCTAGTTAGTACTATAGAAGAAATCACCTAAGAGATGAAGGGTAAGGACACAGAGGAGGAGGCAGAAGGGGTCACTGAAAGGAAGGGGAAGAGGGTGGTCCTGGGGTCAGGGAAGCCCCATGAAGGGCTCTGTTTTCCAGTAAATTTGCTTTGTAGTTGGCAGTTTCCAGTGCCTCTCAGAGTCACAGTTTCCTCAACTATAAACATATATGTGGAATCTAGAAAAAAGGCACAGATGAATCTATTTGCAGGGCAGGGATAGAGACGCAGACATGGGGAACAGACATATGGGCACGTGGGAGAAGGAGCAGTGGGGTGAACTGGCAGATAGGGACTGACATAAACACGCTGCCATGTGTAAACAGACAGCGAGTAGAAACTGCTGTAAAGCACAGGCAACTCAGCTCGGTGCTCTGTGATGACCTCTATGGGTGGGATGGGGTGGTGGGAGGGAGGGGAAGGAAGGGATATATGTTTATATACAACCGATCCTCTTCAATATACAGCAGAAAGTAACACAGCATTGTAAACCAATTACACTCCAATTAAAAAAAAAAGTGCATCAGCAAAACGTCTTTTAATGCAAGTCGTAAGGATTATATGAGCTGAGGAGTCTGAAGGTTCTAGCACCCACCCAGTGGCACACAGTGCATGTTAAAGGAACAGACAGTTCCAAAGAGTAAGTTTTCACACTGACCTCACTTTCTTCCTCTATCAGATCCGTAAAAGGCACGTAAGTGGGCTGGTGACCTAATATTCTGAGTCTTAATAAACCCTTAGAAAGAAGCTTTGGCCAGTGTGTGTATATGTGTGTAAGTTGTATTTGTGAGTGTGTGTGTATGGGGGGGGATTTATGTGTGAATGAGTTGTATGTGTGTGAGTGAGAAAGAGAGTGTGTGTTTGTGTGTGTGTGTGGATTGAGCTACCTTCTTAGACAACAAGGAAAACAATAATTAACTGAGTAATTATGCAGAAAAGTTTGGGATTCATCTGTGTTGAATTACTCAGTATTATAATAACACCAGCCTTGTGCTTGGGATACCAGCCGAGACATTAGAAATAATTTTTTAAAAAGCTCTTCTGGAAAGATTTTCTATTTGAACACTAAAATAGTAGCAGGATGAGGACACATGGGACTTCTCTCCATTAACTTGATGGCATATTACTGCTTCTATTTTATTTTTTCTCCAACAATGATATATCCATTATGTCAGACTGATTCTGTCAAATAGAAAATAAAGACAAAAAACCAATAATCATTTATTTAATATTTATAAAATCATCTAGCTGTTTGATTTTACTTTTACTGAAATAATATATATAAACAGACATTAAATTCATTCTCAAATTAGTAAAAATAAATGAACCATTCATACTGTAAAGTCTGTTTAATAAGCAAATGGTTTATTTTGCCAATTAAACTTTCATGTTCAGAAGCTTATTATTATTATTCCTTTTTCCTTCTAAAACATTCTGTAAGATAGTCTCATATTCTTTTCTATTTAAAGACTTACAGAGATCTGTAGATCAAAAATCTGTAGATTTATATCATAAAGATGCATCATATTAGAGGATTAGAATTTTGCATCTGGGATTATGACACACCTGTCTCTTATACACATCTAGATGTGTATAAGAGACAGCATTAATACAGTGATGGGGTGTAATAAATGTTGTATGGTGATGTCATAATGAGGGAGTGTGATGTCATATGGTGCATATGATGTCATACATAGTGTGGGTCTGATGCCATCGATATAGTGGGTGTGGTGACACAGATACAGCAAATGTGATGTCAGAGATAGTGGGTGTGATGTCATAAACACAGTGGATGTTGTCATATATAGTGGATGTAATGTCATAGAGTGTGTGTGATGCCTAAATAAATTGGGTGCGATATCACTGAGAGTTGATATCTTATTGATGTCTTATAGAGTGAATGTGATGTCATATATGGGGGATGTTTTCTCATACAGTGGGTGTGATGGCATAAATAGAATAAGTGTGATGTCATAAAAAGAGTGGGTGTGACATCATAAATACAGTGGGTGTGATATCATAGTTATAATGGGTGAGACATCATATGTAGTGGATGGGAGGTCCCACAGAGTGGGTGTGCAGTCAGAAATAGTGTGTTTGATGTCACATACACTGTGTGTGATAGAATAGTTATACCGAGCATGATGTCATATGTCACGGATATGATGTCATATATAGCGGGTGTGATGTCATTGATCCAGTCACGTGAAGTCATATACAGTGGGTGTGATGTCATAAATACCGTCTGTGTGATGTCATCGATTTAGTGGGTGAGATGGCAGATGTCGGTTATGATGTTATAAATACAAAGGTTGTGATGTCATATATAATGTATGTTTTGTCATAAATATAGTGGGTGTGATGTCAAAAGTATAGTGGGCATTATATCATATACTTGGTGTGATGTCTTATAGAGTGGGTGTGATGTCAGATACAGTAGGTGTGATATCATAAATACAGGAGTGTGATGTCATAGATACAGTGGAAATGATATCATAGATACAGTCGATGTTTTGNTACGATGGAGACCTCAGGGACCCACTCATGAGGCCTCCGGAAAGGGCAGTGTCTCTCCGATTTGCGAGGGTATTCAAGGGATTACACTTCATGTATTGCTGCATCCTAAGTCTTTGTCAGGAGGAGAAGCTGCAACGTGAGGTTTCCTCTCCAGTTATAACGAGCATGATGTCATATGTCACGGATATGATGTCATATATAGTGGGTGCGATGTTATAGAAACAGTGGAGTGATATACTAGATCCAGTCATGTGAAGTCATGTACAGTGCGTGTGATGTCATAAATAAAGTCTCTGTGATGTCATCGATTTAGTGGGTGTGATGGCAGATGTCGGATGTGATGTTATAAATACAAAGGTTGTGATGTCATATATAATGTCTGTTTTGTCATAAATATAGTGGGTGTGATGTCAAAAATATAGTGGGCATTATATCCTATACTTGGTGTGATGTCTTATAGAGTGGGTGTGATGTCAGATACAGTAGGTGTGATATCATAAATACAGGAGTGTGATGTCATAGGTACAGTGGAAATGATATCATAGATACAGTCGATGTTTTGTCCTGTATAGTGGATGTGAAGTCATTGATACAGTGGGTTTGGTCATAGATATGGTGGGTGTAATGTCACTGATATAGTGGGTGTGATGTCATATAGTGGCTGTGATGTCATAAAAAGTGGGTGTGATGCCAACAATATAGTGTGTGTTATCATAGATATAGTGTGTGTGATGTCACAGGTACAGTGGATGTGATGTGAGATATAGTGTGTTTGGTATCATAAAATAGTAGATGTGATGTCATATAGTGGGTGTGGTGTCATATAGAGAATGAGATGTCATAAATACAGTGGTTGTCATGTCGTACATGCAGTGGTGTGATTATGACACACACCCACTGTGTTGATGACATCACACCCACTGTATTTATGACATCATGCCCACTATATATGACATCACATCCACTGTATCTAAGACCTCACATCCACTGTACCTGTGACATCACACACACTACATATGACATCACACCCAGTATATATGACATCACCTCCACTGTATCCCTGATATTATGTCTACTGTGTTTATGACATCACATCCACTGTATCTGTGACATCACACCCACTCTATATGACATCACATCCACCATAATGACATCACACCCACTTCATCTATGACATCAAACCCATTGTTTCTGTGACATCATGCCACTGTATATGGTATCATACCCACCATATCTATGATCACACGCCCACTGTATCAATAACATCACAGTCACTATGTATGATATCACACCCACTATATATGACATCACATCCACTCTTTTTATAACAACAAACCCACTTATCTGACATCACATCCTCTATCTCTGCAACATCAAAACCACCATGTCTATTATCACACCCACTGTATCGATGACATCGCATGCACTATATTGATGATATCATATTCACTATATATGATATCGCACACTTTTTTATGTCAACACACGCACTATATCTGACATCACATCCACTATATCTGACTTCACAACCAGCATATCTATGATGTCACCCACTGTATCTGTGACATCACACCAATGCATTTATGATATCACATCCACTTTATATGACATCACACTTGCTGTATATGACACCAAACCCACTGTTTTTATGACATCACAGCCACTATATGACATCACATTCACTGTATCGTGACATTATATGCACCATATCTATGATCAAACCCACCATATCGATGACATCACACCCACTACATATGATATCACATCCATTGTATATGACAAAACATTGACTGTATCTATGATATCACTTCAACTGTATCTCTGACATCACACCCCTGTATTTATGATGCCACACTCACTCTGTATGACATCACACACACTACATATGACATCACACCCAGTATAACTATGATATCACACCCACTATATGATATAACGCCACCTATATTTGGTGTGTATTTATGATGTCGCACAAATTATATGTGACATCACCTCCACCATATTTGTGACATCATACCCAATCGATCGATGACACCACAAACAGTATATGTATCAATCAAGCCCAGTGTATCTATGATATCACACCCACTGTATCAATCACATCACACTCACTGTATTTATGACATCACATCCACTATATATGATATCACATCCATATATACTTTTATATATGTCATATATAGTGGAAATCATAGTGGGTGTGATGTCATAGATGAAGTGGGTGTGATGTCATGTTTAGTGTGTGTGATGTCATAGATACAATAGGTGTGATCAGAGCTATGGTCACTGCAATGTCACAAATATACTGGATGTGATGTCTTAAACACAGTGGGCGTGATATCATAGATATAGATATAGTCAGATATAGGGTGTTTGAAGTCACATAAACTGTGTGTGATAGTATAGTTTTACAGAGCGTGATGTCATGTGTCTTGGATATGATGTCAAATATAGCGAATGTGATGTCATAGATACAGTCACTTGAAGTTATATACAGTGGGTGTGATGTCATAAATACCATCTGTGTGATGTCATCGATTTAGTGGGTGCGATGGCAGATGTCGGGTGTGATGTTATAAATACAATGTTTGTGATGTCATATATAATGTATGTTTTGTCATAAATATAGTGGGTGTGGTGTCAAAAATATAGTGGGCTTTATATCATATACTTGGTGTGTTTTTATATATGTCATATATAGTGGAAATCATAGTGGGTGTGATGTCATAGATGAAGTGGGTGTGATGTCATGTATAGTGGGTGTGATGTCATAGATACAATAGGTGTGATCATAGCTATGGTCAGTGCAATGTCACAAATATACTGGGTGTGATGTCATAAACACAGTGGGCGTGATATCATAAATATAGTGGGTGTGATGTCATAGATCCAGTGGGTATGCTCATAGATATAGTGGTTGTGAAGTCACAGAAATAGAGGATGTGGTGTCAGATGTGGGTGTGTTGACATAAAAATGTGGGATATCATATACAGTGGGTGTGTTGTCATAAAAAAGTGTGTGATATCATATACAGAGGGCTGAAGTCATATATACTGGATGTGAAGTTATATATAGTTGATGTGCTGTCATGAATACAGTGGCTGTGATGTCAATGATGTAGCGGAGGTGATGTCATAAAAACAGTGGGTATGATGTCATAGATAGAGTGGATGTGATCATAGATATGGTTGTGAAGCCACAGACATCGTGTGTGTGATATCAAACATACTGGACATGTTGTCATAAAAGTGTGTGTGATGTTATATACAGTGGGTGTGGTATTGTATATACTGCATGTGATTTCATGTATATTTGATATGATGTCATAAATACAGTGGCTGTGATGTCTATGATGCAGTGGGTGTGATGTCATAAAAATGGTGCCGCAATTTAATTCCTTGACTGGAGCGTAGGCTGCAACCTGAAATTTCTCGCCACAGCAGACAGGGTTCCCGTGGTTCCTCTGGAGTCTCCACATGGGAGTCCGTCCTCGTCTCGAGTGGAGACATGCAAGTCCGCACTCCTCCCCAGGTGTAGCAGCAGAGTCAAGCTTCCCATCGAGGTGTCACAGGGATCTGTGTCTTTCCTCAAGGCTTTCTCACAAGGCTGTCACAGTGGCCAACATGGTGGGGGTCGATACTTAGGGTAACATCCGAGCCAGTCCTACCAAATCAGCTTTAGCTTGACTAGAATGAGTCATAATGGGGTGTTTCAGAATGGTTGCACGACCTCTAGAGTTGATCATGACGTTCCTGTAGAGAAGGCCTCCACCTGAGATGCTAGCGGTACACCAGGGATCATGTCTTAGTGAAGCATGGAAATACACTCATCTCGCATTGAGGAGAGTGAAACGGGGNCATAAAAGTGTGTGTGATGTTATATACACTGGGTGTGGTATTGTATATACTGCATGTGATGTCGTGTATACTTGATGTGATGTCATAAATACAGTGGCTGTGATATCTATGATGCAGTGTGTGTGATGTCATAAAAACAGTGGCAGTGATGTCCTGGATAGAATGGGTGATATCACGGATATGGTGGTTGTGAAGTCACACATTTAGTGGAAGTCATGTCATATTGATGGGTGTGATGTTTTAAATGCAATGGGATGATGTCATAAATACAGTGGCTGTGATATCTATGATGCAGTGTGTGTGATGTCATAAAAACAGTGGCAGTGATGTCCTGGATAGAATGGGTGATATCACGGATATGGTGGTTGTGAAGTCACACATTTAGTGGAAGTCATGTCATATTGATGGGTGTGATGTTTTAAATGCAATGGGAATGAGATCATAGATATGGTGGATGTAATATGGTACACAGTGGCATGATGTCATACAGTGGTTTTGATGTCATATGTGAAGTGGATGTGATGACTTTATAGTGGATGTGAGGTCATATATAGTAGATATCATGTCATAAATAGAGTATGTGCAATACCATGGATACAGTGGAAATGATATCATATATACTGGGTGTAGTGTGACAAATACACTGCGTGTGAGGTCATAGATACAGTGGGTGTGATGTCAGATTTCATGGGTGTGTTTTCGTTATAAAATTGTGTGATGTCATATATACTGGATATGATGTCATAAATATAGTANTTTTTTTTCTGTGGTTAATGAGAACAGCCTGTTTCCAATTTGACTAATGTCTTCCATTAGAGCTTTGGCACAGCCCAGCACAGAGGCGCTATCAGGGGCTTTGCTGTCATTTCTTAAAAGCCAGAAACTGCTTTGTCATTCAAAACTTTCCTCTGGTCCACCCCAGAGTCCTAAGGCAAGGCATATGGAGGTGGACTTGCAGAAAAGCTCAACTCCCCACATGCCTGCCAGCTAGCTGGTGGCCCTGGGCAGGATCGCCCACCTCTCTGAGCTTCAGTCATGTCCAACTCTTTGTGACCCCATGGACTGCAGCCCACCAGGCTCCTCTGATGGGCACAGCTCCACAGTTCATAAACTGAAGTGAAGGTATCAGCTGGGCTGCCTTCTCATCTGGAAGCATCCACTTCTGTGTCCCCCCACGTCATCGGGAGAATCCATCTCCCAGCAGTTACAGAAGTTATGGAGTTGCTTCTTCAAAACCGACAAGAGAGCGAGTCTCTTCACATCAAGACCTCCCTCTAAACATCTCACTCAGGACTACGCTGGTGGTCCAGTGGTTAGGACTCTAGCTTCCACAGTACGGGGACACAGATTTGATCCCTAGTCAGGAAATTAAGATCACGCATGCTGCGAGGCATGGCCAAAAAATAAATGAATAAAAAATAAGTAAAGCCTCACTCGACTGGGTCATGTGCACTCAGGATCATCTCCTTTTTAATCCCCTTAAAGCTATCTGACAAGGGACTATGGGACTCCTCTCCCTTTGTCAAGGATGTGACATGGGTGACAAGGATATGCCAACATGGTCTTATTGTTTCATCACCTTTTGCCATCATCTGTGGTTGAGGATCCAGTTGAGGCCCCCTTGAATTAAAGGGGAGGGGAACTGTGTAAGGGCATGGCTCAGAGGGTGGTCTTGGGGATGGGAAATCTGCCTACCATAAATGGAGTGGTATGAATGGGATGGGATATTGAAGCTGAAGTTCACTCTGAAGACCATCTTATTCAGCTTCCTTCTTTACAAATAAGGAAACGAGAGTCCAAAGAAGCAGAAGAAACAGCTTCTGGTTTATTCCACACAGTTCACTAACATCTCCGACTCCTGGAGATGTTCTTGGTGTCAAGGATACAGCTGTGAACTAACCAGACAAAACCAGATGCTAGGAGATGGAGAAAGACTATCACTGAAACAGTGAGGGGAAAAGGCAGGGTGAGCCTTGAGGCTGGAGACAGGACGCACCGGCATGGATGCGAATCATTCCAGGTGGGAGGAACAGTTGTCTCCCACGGGAAGGGCTGCGATCTTGTTGGAGCTCCAAGTCCCTGGGTGCGTTGCCAGATTTCGCCTCCCAGAAGCCGCATGGGGTCTGCTGGGCCAGAGGTTGCCTGGAGATGCAGCCTCACCCAGATGCCAAAGAGGAGGGAGGGGTCATGCTTAGGGGCAAAGGGCAGGCTGAGAGAGGGTACCCATGAAGACCCCTGGAGAGAAGAGGAAGCAGCGGAGGCCAGCGAGGTGGCCCCCGCCTCCCCAGGAGCATCTGGCAGAGGCGGCCAGCCCCTGTGCGCTGCGGGCTTCGTGCTCCCTGCCCCCAGGACCTCCGGTTCTCCTTTCGTCTCCACCCTTCTCTCCCTTACTTTCGTACTTATTCGCCTCGTTCCTCGCGCCTCCATTGCTACCTCTGTTTTTTAAAATTGAAGCACAGCTGATTTATTCATACAAGATCATATTAGTTTCAGGTGTACAGCATAGTGACTCTGGTTTTTTTTTTTAACAGACTGAGCTGCATTAAAAGTTATCATAAGATCATGGTTCTAA
>SJYX01021815.1:0-62816 GCA_006410675.1 Oreotragus oreotragus | reverse complement strand
GGCAGGGCACACGGCGGCTGGGGGGCGGGAGGGGACAGGGCGGGGGGGATGTATGCCGTGGGCACGAGTGGGCATGGCCACGCGACACGGTGCTGAGTGGCTGGCCCTCCTCCCAGGTCAGGGCCGGACGCCCAGGTGGAGGGCAGCGGACGGGACGGGGCTGGGCTGCTCCAGCCTGTGCCCCACCCACGGGCCCTCCTCTGGACAGCGCTCCTGCCCCTCAAGGCGCCAGTCACCATGGGAGGCTCTGTGACCTCACCGTCCCAGCACCCAGCATGTGGATGGAGTGATCATGACGTACGGAGATACGGCAGAGTGATGAGGAAGAGCTCGGAGGGAGAGGTAGAGGAGAGGAGGGAGACGCTCGGGCGAGGAGGTGGGAGAGGCACCGGAAAGGAGTGGAGGCAGAGACAAGAGGGGGTAGCCAGAGGAAGCAGGGGAGGGGAGCAGAGAGTGGGACGGGGCGGTGAGAAGGTGGAGCAGAGACAGGAAAAGGGAAGAGAAGAGCTCAAGGAAGGAGAGAGGCGACGGGTGAGACAGAGAGGAGACACACAGAAGCCAGAGTGGGCCCCAGGCGGGGAGCGCGAAAAACTAACTTGAGATATTCGGGCAACTGGGGACACTGGAACCTGCAGAGAAAAAGAACAAAAACAGCGGGCCAGAGAAGACACCCGTTAACCTCTGGTTACATTGCAGCTGGATCGCAGCCAGTGGGGGTCTGGGGAGCTCGGAGGGCTGGCCCACTGCAGCCCCTTCTGCTCCACCCCGCCCAAGTGACAGACGCCCGTCTCCCACCCACTAGGGCCTGCACGGCCTTGGGGGCCTCTTCCTGTGATGCAATTCTAGGTCCAAGCCAACCTCGTGGCCTCTGGTAGCCAAGTTTGACCCTGGCTATTTCCAGATCATTTGGCAAAAGAGAAGTGTGCTTTTAGAGAGAGCCAAGGCACGTGTGGTGAGAAACAGAAGGGTGAGTCCCTGGCAAGGATGGGTACATGGGGACTGGGTCTCTCTCTCAGCTTTTCTGTGCATTTCAAGCATCTTCAGAAGGAAAGTTAGATAACGAGAGAAAATAATAAACATTTGCTGAACTAAAAACATGGGAAGGAGGACCCTCAGTGGTGCCACCATTCCAGCCAACCCTTCTTTCTGGTCACTGGTTCCCCTCCCTGGATAACCCTGTGCATAGAGACTCCTCTTCCGGCCAGAGCCTCGGCCCCTGATCTCAGCACCTCTGATGACCCTCACCATGCCCTGCCCCAAAGCCCGCCCCAGGCCACGGCCTCCTGACCTTCTGGTCCCCCGTCCTTTATAACACCACCTCGGATCCCCTGTGCTCCACCCTGCCTTCCCTTCTCAGATCCCTACAGCCACAGGGATCCAGACCCAGGCAGGGCCTGCATATCCACTGGCTCATCCCCCGCTGACAGTGCCTGAACCCGCTGAAAGGCTCCTTGCCCGGGACTTGGACCTCTCCAAGGTTCCAACTGCCAAAGCCACAGGCTCGCGCACAGCCCCCTCAGCCTGGCCTCAGACACACTCCTCCCCCCGACGTCCTCTCTCCGTCTGGCTCCCCCTCCTTGGCCATCCTTGCATCTATCCTTCCTCAACATTCCAGCTCCTTCCCTGGCTGCTCCTGGGCCGCGCTCTCCCCTCTCTGCGCCCTTCTCCAGGGAGAGCTCATCTATTTGCAGGCTTTGACCAATGCGCATCTTGTGGTTCCCTCCAGGATGTCGGTGTGGCGGTTCCCCCGGGCCTGACATCCCACTGCTCAACCAGCAACCACAGAGGCATCCTGGGACCCCTGCCCTTATCTCCTCACCCCATGGGGAATCAAGCCCAAGCTCTGCTGCTCAGCCAGGCCCCTATGGCCAGCACCTCGGGCAGGTCCTCAGCACCTTCACAACAGTCTGCCGCCCCGGCTTCTCCCCCTCCAATCTGCCCTCCACACCACAGCCAGGGTGATGCTTCTAAAGTGCAATTCTGACCCCGTTGCTCCCCTGCTGAAAACCTTCTTCATGCCTCCCTGGCGCCCTCAAGATGAAGTCCAAACCCCTTGGCCTGACATGCAGGCACCCTCTGTGACTCACCCTCCAGACTCAGCTCTGGGCTCCAATGCTACAGGACACAGTGCCCCCAGTTGCTTCTGCACCTGACTCTGTCACCGAAAGGAGCTCTCTCCCAGCCCCTCTGCCTGACTAAGGCCCCTAGGGCTTTGCATTCCTCTCAGGGGAGGCCTCTCTGCCCTCCAGACCCCAGCACGCCAGAGCTCTGATTCCTCGCAGATCTGACCACACCTAGTTGCCAACAGCCTGGCTCTCTCCCTCTCGGGACACGTGCACTTGGAGTGTTGTCAGGAAGCCCAGGGTACAGGAAGAGAGCTGAAAACCCCAGATGGACCCATAGCTGACTCCAGGGTCAAGCACCAGAAACAAGAATGAACAAGTCTCCAGAATTCTGTGGTCAGCAAACCTTCCCATAAAAGGCCAGAGAGTAAATATTTTTGGCTTTAAGGACATAGGGTATGTATCATATCTACTAAACTCTGCTCTAGAGTGAAAACAGCCACAGACAGTACATGTATGAAAGGGCATAGCTGTGTTCCAATAAAACTTTATTTTCAGAAACAGGTGGTGGGCCACATTTGGCCCCAGGCCACAGTTTGCTGATCTCTCATCTAAATGATTCTGGCCTTTGAGTCTTCCTGCTGAGGGCCCAGATATTCTGGAATAGAAACAAGCTGCTCCTGCTATGCTCCTGTCTGAATCTCTGACTCATAAAAGCTGTGAGACTAACATCATTGCTGTTGTTTCCAGCCATGAAATGGTGCGGTCATTCAGCATTCAGAGCTAAGTAGTTCGTGCACACACAAACCCTGTGTGTGCTACAGCTCACTCATTCACAGGCTCTCAACAAGACCCACCATGCACACAACCCAAGAGATGGCGGTAGGGGAAGACAATTCCTGGCTTCACAGAGCTCAGACTGTCACTGAGGCAACCCCAGCCCGGGGCGAGAGGTGTCATGATGGAAAGAGCACCTGGGAGCCGAGGACTGACCCTGCCTCCCCCGGGAAGAAGTCTGATCTGTGTCCGCTGGGGTGCAGACAGGGAATGACATCCAGACAGCCCACGACAGTGGTGGGGAAGGAGGGGCAGGCACCAAGTCCTGTGCTGGGTCCTAGGGCTCACACGGAAAATCTGGGCCCAGCCATCAGGAAGGGTGAGGTGCAGACACCCCCATCCTGCCACAAGATCTGATGAGCCATCCCCCCCTCCAACAAACCCCTCTTCTGGGTGCAGGGGTCAGAACGCAGGTACAGGGACTGCCACCCCGGGGCTGGGATGTGGGTTCTATGAAGGTCCTGGACTTATATTTGGAGGGCTTGACTGAAGACAGGTCAGGGTCTAAGGAGCTTCCCCCCACAACCGAGGCTTCCAGGCCTTGCAGTGCCTGTCCAGCCATTGGATACAGGGGTCCCTTGGTCGCTTCGTCACAGTCGATGGGTTCAGGGAGAAGAGGCGAAGGCAGGAACAGGAAACGGGGGCCAGGGTGAGGCCAGGGTCCCTGGGTGGAGACCAGCACACCCAGGCGGGGCAGGCGGGCTTCGGGAGCCACCCTACCTGGGGTCTGGTAGTTAAGCCGCCGCATCTCCACAGGGTCAGAGGAGTGGGCCAGCAAGGAGTCCTTCAGCCCAATTGACTGCTCATCCTTGGACGACGGGGAGTGGGTCCTTTTCCTGGAGAGGCAGAAGGGTAGTTGGTGACAACTGAGGTCCAGGCGGAGGACAGAGACACGTGGCATGGCTGGCTGCCCCAGAGCTCTGTGTCCACAGCTCTGCCCCCCCATCCCGGCCTGGGGTCTCTGAGCGCAGGGGAGCCAGGGCCAGAGCAGCCTCACAGGGTGGGGTGGGGAGAGAGCAGGGATAGGGAGTGGACAGTGGGCCAGCACAGCAAGAAAGGAAGGGGTCGCAGAGGCTGATGGCTCCTTCCCACGGGGACAGGTCACGGCTGGGCAGAGGCTGCTGTCCACAAGACCCCCACGCTGGGGCAGGAGGAGCCACCAGGAGTAGACATGCAAACACCGCAGAGCTGGGCCCCCGCTGTCTGGCTCTTGGGATCAGCGTAAAGGCACAGAGCAGCAGGGGAAGGCATTCCCCTAGCTGGGCAGAGTCTTCCCTTGCTGGCCTCGGCTCCCCAGTCTACAGGGACAGGATCAAAGACAGACTGTGGGGTCCATCTGCTGACAAGTGTCCAAGGCTTCTGTGCAGTGGACACAGCTGCGTCGGGGAGGAAACTCATGCGAGTGTGTGTCAGTGGGCACCACACACTTCCCCACTGCCCTGCAGCCAGCGCTCCTTGCACACAGGCCAGGCTCTGTCTCCTGCAGCGCTGCGGTGACCTCAGACAACTGAGAGCTTGGGGGCAGGCTCTGGGGAGTTTCGAGTCGGCCTGTGCATGCATGGGCAGCATCGGAGTTCTAAGCTAAGCCTGCGTCCTGAGAAGGGGCACCCCCTGTGCAGGGCACAGGTGGAGAGAGTGACAGAGCCGGCCCCGGTGTCTGCTGAACTGACCACACAGCCGCAGGCCAGGAGGCTTCTGGTCCAAGCAGCGCCCCTCCCCGACGGGCCCGCAGTGTGCACGGGGACAAGAAGGAGGAGGCGTGTGAAGAGAAGGAAGGACTCCTACCTTTCTTGTTTACTAGGTCCCGAAAGACAGGCAAGGACAGAAGAAAGGAACCGTCACTGTTTCCGCCACACACACTCAGGCCCTCTCGTGACACAGGGGGTCACTGCGGACTGATCTACGGCACCCACGTGGCGTGCACAGGGAGGGGTCACCTCTCCTGACATACACCAGCACCCAGACGGCAGTGGAGGGGGCTTGAGTGGGCGTGGGAGTCGCTCCTCAGGCTCCCCACCCAGGGATCTTCTGGCCCTGAACCAGGCGAGCTTGTCCCTATTTAGCCTGTGAGGAAGGAGCTAACTTCAGGTAGCAGGCACTGGGTCTAGGTCAAGGGTCAGGGTCAAGGGCAGGGAGAGACGGGGCACTGGGCACAGGCCCCCTCGGGTGTATACCTGTGTGCAGACACAAGGACCCACAAGCGTGCGCTGATAGCCTTGTGCTGGGCGCTGGAAACAGGCCCAGTGATGTTTCCATGGCAGCACCACCAGACAGTGGGGGACAGAGTGAGCAGGGGGTGGGAGGGGCCTGGCAGAGCCTCGTGGCACCAGAGTCTGGAGAGGCGTCTCCAAGGATGGGACAAGAGTGCAGTGGAGGGGCGCAGGCCAGGCCGGTGATGATGTAGGGGTGGTGGCAGTGGCTAGAGCAGCCAGGCATCTGATGGACCGTCAGGCTGCAGACAGGCTATAAAACTCTCCAGTTAGAGCTGAGAAGTTTCATATTGAGGGTGACAAAGTAAATCTTTACAAATACCCTTCAGGCTGGGAGGAGGACAGAGAGGAACAGGCATGGTAAGAGAGGAGGAGGCCACAGCTACGCAAGGGGCAGGACTGAGGTATGCCACGTGCGTGTGCATCACCTCGTGGGGAGCTCACGGTGGGGTGGGGGGCAGGTCAAGTGATATTCATGAGAGACTGGGGGTAAGTGGGAGGGAGGAGGGTCCAGGGTGACACCTGGATTTTTGGTTGGTAACTGGGTGGGGGGCCCATCCCCTGTGACAGGGACCCTGGGGGGAGGGCTGTGGGAGGGTCAACACGCCCTCTGTCTGGGACAGCTGTGGATGCTGTGGTCACAGCGGGCACTGAATAAACGTCCGTCAAATGAGTGTCCGTGGGCACGTGGACCTGGAGCTGGGCCTGGACCTCTCAAGGCCTGGGCAGGGGAGTCAGGCTGGGAGTCATCTAGGGCTGGTGGCAGAGGGGATGCTGAAGGCAGGAGGCCAGGAGGAGGTGGTGTTTTGAAGCTGAGAGACAGACAGGCTCACATCCACCAAAACACAGAGAGGGACAGATGGACATGCCCCAGGGATGCACCCGAACAAATCCTTTGTGAAGGTGCGCGGCTGGTCATCACAGCCAGGCTCACACCAGTGGGTGTGCACACACACCGCTTTGCTCTCCTGGCTCCCCTTCGAGCCCAGGAGCATGCGCAGGCTGCAGGCTGGCGTGGCTGCCCTGGCCTGCATGTGCCTGGCCGGGGCGGGCCTGGCGGTCCACAGCAGCTGGCCGTCCACCAGAGCGCTCACCTCTTGAACAGGAGAATGGCGATGACAATGAGGACGATAAGGATGACTGCCAGGACAGGGCCCGTCACCCACAGCAACTCGGGTTCCTCCTGCTGCTGGGCTGGTGTCACCTGGACCACGATCTCGTCGGAGTAGGGGCTGCAGGCATAGCGCTTCTGTGACCCGGTGGAGGAACAGCAGAGCGGGTGAGCCCCAGGGTGAGACTGCCCATCCTCCAACCCCCAATCCTGGAGAAAGGGCTCTGGGCCAGGTCTCCCGGAACTAAGAGGTTGACCTGGGCCCGGTCAGCTCACTGGGCCCCTAGGGCCAGGTCAGGCTGGCCTTCTGGATCCTAGGGGTTAGTGCCCTGAGACCGCAGTGCAGGCCTGGGGCCTCTGGGGCACCTGAGACGGTCTGGGGGTGTCTGGTCAGGCCTGGGGTCTCGGGTAGACCTGGTCTGCGGGTTCCTTCAGGGAGGCGAGCACAAAGCACTGGTAGCTCAGGTCTGGAGACAGCGGCCGGTTGTAGAAGCCCTGGTAGTTCTTCTTGTCCCCCAGGGTGAAGGTCTCCGGGAGAGCGTCCACCTGAGCCGCCACGTATGGCTTCAGCCGCTCCGTCTGCCGCCGGCGCCGGCGCCGCTCTCCACCGCCCTGCTCGATGGCCTCCAGCAGCTGGCAGCAGAGCACAGGAGTCACACGGGGGCCTTGGAGCCCAGGCTCCTGGGCTGAGGCTAGGCTCACCATCCATGTTAAGGGCCTGAGCCTGGCTGACTCACTGTCCATGTAGAATCACGCCGGACACCAGCAGGCAGTGCCATTCCTCCCAGCCAACCTCCTAAGAAGGGGCCCTCTGGGTAACCTGCCCCTCACCCTCACCAGAGAGGGCTGGCTGCCCGCCACTGCTGGGCTCCACTCGAGCCCGGCTGTGGCCTCTAGACCCCTGGAGACTGCGAGGATCACAGGGCCCGGGAATCTCTAGATCTCAGAGATGTCTCTGCCACTTCACACTCCAGGGGATCCTCCACAAACCCCTCTGGGGAGGTCTCGGTAAGCCCTCCAGGAGTTCCCTGAAAGCTCCCAGGAGCCAGCTCAGAGTGCGTCTCCTTAGAGACGTGGGCAGGCTGCCAATCGGAGAGTAATTCCAGTTTGGGGGCAGTCCCCGGGGCACAGCCAACCAGTGCAGTGGGACTGCCATCAGGGCTGCCCCGGCCGGGTCCCCAGGCACCTCGTCCAGCTCCAGCTCCTCGGGCGTGCTCCACTGTGGCGCCAGCATGCTCCCTCCCATGCGGTCAATGGGCACCACCATGATGTAGAACCACCTGGGTGGGCAGAGGCGAGCAGGGCCGTCCTCCTCTGGCTCTGGCACGGCCAGCCCCGCCCTCCTCCCCCCACCCCTAGAGACGTGTCCGCACACCTGACGAGTGTGGGTTCCTGCACGCGGGGCATGGTGAGGGTGAAGCGGCCGTCCTCGATGTAGGCTGAGGCCGGCAGTGGCTTGTGCGGCAGGAGGTCGGGGGCCGTGCGGATGGACACGAGGTGCTGCAGGCCCCCCGCGCTGCTGCCGCGGCTCATGAGCACAAATGAGTATTCGGTGTTGGGCTGCAGGTCTGCGATCAGCTTCCGCATGGAGTGCCCGTCCACCTCCACGCTCTGCCCATTGTACAGGATCTGCACGGAAGGGGAAGGGGGGGCGCAGGCAGCGCGCTCGGGTGAGGGGCCCCCTCCCACGCCTGCGGGACAGAGCCTTGTGAACGCAGACGTGCGGGCGGGGACTGCGCGAGTCGGGCCAGCCGGCCCCACCTACCCTGAAGGGCACTGCTGACTTGTAGGAGTCGGGCACCTCCCAGCTGAGCAGCACGGATGTCTTCATTGCAGCTTCCACACGGAAGTTCTTGGCAAACACTGTTGGGATGTAAGGAGGGAGGAGTCACCTCTGGCTGCCTAAGGGGGATAAAGGGGCCTGGAGGGCTCCCCGCTGGGAAGAGATTGGCGGGGGGGATTAGGGATGGCTGCAGAGGGCCAGAACCCCCACTCCCGCCAGCTTCCACTACACACAGTTCGGCTCCCAGCCCCAGCTCTTCCTCATGGTGAGCACCGAGCAGGGCAGAAGCCACGGGACCCGGGGTCAGGCTCTCCAGACGGGCACGGGTGAAGCTGGAGCTTACAGACAGCAGGTCAGAGTGACCAGAGGTCAGTGGGACTCGGTCGCGAGAAGCCGTGTGGCCGCGCACCAGAGCACAGCGGACCGTGTTCACTAGCGGTCGGGGGGTTGTGGCCCCAAGAGGTTAGTTTTGCATACCCAAGAGCGGTGATGCAGTCATGAGAGATCAGTGGGTCAAGGTCACGAGAGATTGGAGTTGCCCAGCAGAGGTCAGTAGGCCAAGGACAGCAGAGGTCAGAGGCCACACACAGAGAATGTGGCGCCTGTTCACCAGAGGTTAGTGATCATGGTCATGAGAGACTGGAGTGTCACACACCAGAGGTTGGTGGCCCACAGTCGCCAGAGGTCAGTGAGTCAAGGAGAGCAGAGGTCCCCAGGCGTAGCCACGTGCCCGCAGCACACACCTTGCTCCACGGGCATGGTCCGGGACTGGATGCTGGGGCTGAGCGGGCCGGTGCCTTTGCTGGTGCGTGCGCGGACCTTGATGTCGTACGTGGTGTCTGGCTTGAGGCCGGAGAGCGTCAGGTGGGTGTCAGCAGTGACGTTCTGAAGCTCCTGCTGGCTGTTGATGTCACGGTACACCACCGTGTAGTTGGTGATGCGCCCGTTCCTCTCCGCCAGCACCGGGGGGTCCCAGATCAGTTCCGTGGTAGATGTGGTCAGCCCTATCACGCGCAGGTTTTGGGGGAAACCACTGGGCACGTCCTCGGGGGTCGTGATTTCCTTCTCGAACTCCTCGCCCAGGCCAGCCCGGTTCTTGGCAGCGAGCCGGAAGATGTAGGTGGCCCCTTTGTGCAGGCCAGTGACCGTAAAGTGCTGGTCGTCCTTGCCAAAATCGATGGTGTTGGGCCGCGCCTCGTCGGCCCGGCGGTACTGCAGCCGGTAGCCCAGGAGCTCCCCGGGCAGCTCCCTGGGCGGGTGCCACTGGAGCAGCGCCGTGCTCATGGCCGTGGCGCTGACCATCACGGTGGGCCGTCCTGGGACTGAACAGCCACACACTGGGGTCCGGCCCTGCCCTCCTCCCAGCCCCGCCCTCGGCTCCGGCCCCAAGCCCTCACTCACCTGCCCCGGTGGTCGTGACAATTTTGGGCTTGCTGCGGGCCCCGTCCCCCTTGGTGGTGTAAGCGGCCACGGTGACGGAGTAGGTGGTCTCTGGGGTCAGGCCGCTGATGGTGGTTTCCTAAAGGAGGAGGAGGGGCCCATTCCCATCACAGGAGAGCAAGGAGGGACCAGACCGGGCCAGCCACCCCAGGCACACGGGGCCAGAGGTCTTGGGAGGGGGGCTGTGCAGTGCTGGACCCTGAGGGAGGCAGTACAGGCAGGTGGATGTGTGCCCAGGAGGACCCAGCCTTTCCGGGGAGCCGCAAGCCTAGGGCAGACAAGCTGCTCGTTCTTCCTTTCAGACAAGAACGAAGGGCCAGACTGTTCCTTCACTGCATTGTACTGTGAATGACACCTCGTGAGGCCCGGGTACCCGTGACACACAGGGCAGACAGCCTCGCACGCACGTAGCACCTCGCTCGGCCCTTGTCACGCACACCCATGCAGCCTGGGGCTCCGCCTGCACCCGCAGGCGGAGGCCACCTGTAGACACTAACGCATGCCCACGCACGCCACAGGGGGAAGTGGAGGGGCGGGCCGAGGCGCCACCCTGCAGGACTGGGTAGGACCCCTGTCCCCACCCAGGCCCTGGCTCTGTGAGCACCGTATGCCTTGCAAAGCTTGCTGGGGCAGGGAGGAGAGATGAAGGGGACAGGGAACCCACCCTCCCTGGGGAGCATACTGTCCCCAGTGACGCCTGAAAAGTCAGCCAGGGCAGGGTCCCCCTGCCTCGGCAGGCCCTACCCATATGCCCATTTCCAGCCAAGGCATCATTTCCAGAGACATGCGGAAAAACACCACGGGAGGCCAAGCCACACCACACAGAGGGAACAGTGGGAAGAGGGAGGGGACCACCGCGCAGTGGGAACAGAGCTGTCACCACCAGCCCTGGCGTCCCTCCAGCTCTGAGCCTTGGGTGTGGCTGCTGCAGCCGCCACCAAACCCTCGCAGGCCCCTTCTGCCCTGGCTGGAGGGTCTCGCAGGGCTGGGGCTCCAGAACACACCGATGCCGGAACCCAGCCCCCGGACCCGCCTCCCAGCCTGGGCCTGGAGCAGGTGATTTTTCACTCCAGGGATCAATAAGGCCTAACAATCAGGATCGGATTTAACTCCATCCCCATCTGGCCAGAGCAAGGGCCAGGGCCCGGTCGATCTCGAACACTGGCCTGAAATTGCTGCTTGACAGGCGAGAAGTAAGGATTAGAGAAAATGCCAATCGCTGCTCAGCTCGGGGCTCGGCGTAAATGCCAATTTTCTCCAGATGTGGCTGGTGCCCTGTGGATCTTGCAGGCTCAGGCTGGGAGGAGAGGCGGGGGAGGGGGAGTGTCCCACGAGCCCAGCCTAACCCAGGTCTTGCCCGCGCTCGCACACCTCTTACTTACATAGTCCTCCGACTCCTCTGGCTGCCACTGACCGCGGGAGAGGGAGAGAAAGGGAGACAGGATGTGAAGGACTCTGGCCCTGTGGGGGCCTGGCTGGGGGAAGGCTGGTGGCAGGCACAGGCCAGAGGGGTGGCACCCCAGGACCACTCGCCATCCAAAGATCCCAGCCCCTGCCTCACAAGCCCAGCTGGGGGCACCAGGGCTGAGGAGGGGAGACCGGAGGGCAGAAGGCCAGAGCAACAGGGCTCCCTGACATTGAGGGGTCGGAGGGCGCCGCCTGGAGGTGCTTGGAGGGAGAGGCTGCCAGACTTGAGGGGGTGGGTCCTACAGCTCAGGCAGAGGGGTGGGGAGACACGAAGTGTCTGTATTGTACAGGGAAGTGGCTGTCCGGGTTTGCGGGGAACAGTCCTGGTCTAAGCTTGCTGTCCTGCTATGACCACTCACAACATCTCCTTTTACTCTCAGAAGCATCCCACTCGGGAAGACAGATTATGCAGTGTGCTCTAGGCAAGTGATGTTGTCCCAGGAAGGGACAGAATACTGAACCCAGCCGGACACGAAAGTTCTGCCTGCCTGTGGGTGAGTCCAACCCTAAGTGCAGCCTGAAGAACAACGGTCTGATCCCAGCCTGTGGGATGGGGGTGGTGTGAAGAGCCAGACGGGGCGGGGGGTGGTGGTGGTGGTTTTGCATTCTGGCGGGGGAATCAGGCTCTACCCCTTCACGGCCCTGATTCTGGACAGAAAGCCCTTCAGCACAGACATGCCACTGGAAGGGGCAGGGCAGACTGGTCAGCAAGATGACAGAGGCTGTGAGTGCCAAGTTCAGAGCCTGGACCCTGCCCCACAGGCACTGGGAAAGACCCAGTTCCTTCCCAGGATGCCTGAACATCAAGATAGGAAGGCACAGATATGGGCTGGCGCTACTGCTGCTGCTGTTTCTCAATACTTCTTCTCCAGGCTGTGGTGCATGGAGGGTGGAGAGAGAAAAGTCCTGGGGCACTGCTGGGCTGGGGGTTGAGAGCTGTCCAGCAGAGCACAGGAAGCGGGGCCATGACATCGCCAGACCATGGGGTCCTCTGGTCCAACCCCCTCGCAGTGCTGGTCTGATATCTGTCCAGCAATCCCAGTTGCTCCTGTTCTGGGAAGCTGTCTTGGAAAGTCCTTGCAAGGAGCGTGGGACAAGATACGGGAGGAGGCCCTCGGCCGTCCCTCCTGGCCTCGGCCACTTTCTGAGGTGTGGCTGGGCTCAGCCCTGCTCTGGGTTCCTTGCCTAGGGGGATGGGGGAGGCCCTTCCTATCCAAGCCAGGCGTAGGTGTGGAGGGCCTTGCAAGGGGGAGACTGAGAGACAAGAAGAGAAAGAGAAAAAGGTTGAGGCAAAACACAGGGCCAGGGGAAGGAAGGGATCATAGGAGAGAAGAGAACAGACAGACGAAAATGCAGTCAGCGAGAGGGAGAGACAGAAACAGAGAGGAAGGAAAAACAGACCACAGGGATGAAAAGAGAGGGGGAGGGGCAGTCAGCGACCACAAGAAGCACTTGAGACGGAGACACACACACGAGAGAGACAAGCCTGGCCAAACAGTCGTGGGGGGCATGCACGCCACGGATGAGGCCTGGGCTGAGCAGATGGTGCTGTGGGGAGGCACAGGCTGTGATGTCCTTGACCAGGCGCTTGGGGGACAGCTGGGCCCTCTGGCCAGGCTGGGGACCAGGTCCCATCTGCTCACCTCCTGGCCTGGAGCACAGTGACCCAGTCTGGGTGTCGGGGGCTACAAAGGCGGGTCCTCCACCTTCACTCAGCTTCCCTAGAGCTCGGGCACATGTTTACCTCCTGTCCCAGGAGACTGAGACCAAGAGGGCAGTGCCCTGTGTCCTATGGCCCAGCTCCCTCCTAACCACTCGGGACCAGAAGGGGGCACCCGAAGAGAAGCAGCTTCTCAGGAGCCGCAGTGGCTGCAGCTGTGCTGCTGGCCCCCCTGGGNCAGGAGACTGAGACCAAGAGGGCAGTGCCCTGTGTCCTATGGCCCAGCTCCCTCCTAACCACTCGGGACCAGAAGGGGGCACCCGAAGAGAAGCAGCTTCTCAGGAGCCGCAGTGGCTGCAGCTGTGCTGCTGGGCCCCCTGGGGCAGCAGGGCTGGAGGGAGCCCATTCCCGGGATGCTTCTGGGTGGGTGTGTTCACCCATGGAGGCTCTAGGAAGAGCCCTCAACCTGCCCCAGGAATGCAGTCACAGGCCCGCCTTCTCCCCCTGCTCCCTATCGCTGGGCAGAGTGTGCCCTCTGGGCAGAAAACTGAACCCAGCCGGACACGAAAGCCCTGCCTCCTGTGCGTGAGTCCAAGCCTAAGTGCAGCCTGAAGAACACCGGTCTGATCCCAGCCTGCGGGATGGGGGTGGTGTGAAGAGCCAGACGGGGCGGGGCGGGGGGGCAGTTTTGCATTCTGGGGGGGAAATCAGGCTCCACCCCCTCACGGCCCTGATTCTGGACAGAAAGCCCTTCAGCACAGACACGCCGCCAGGTGTTGTGAATCTTCAACCGAATGTGTGGGGAGGGAAGTCGGGGTAGCAATTACAGGCCTTTCCCAGGAATCCTGAGACCCGGTCTCTTATCTGAGCTCAGCCACCCCTTCCTGGGAAGTTCTGGCCCTGCTCGCCCAGCCTCCCAGTGCCCCAGGCTCTCCTTCTGGATAGCCAAGCAATGCTGAGAATACTCTAGGAACCTCACCCCAAGCTCCTGGGCAGAAGCGCCATCCCCTGAAGACCGAAGGCTGTAGAGGTGTGAGTGAGATGGGCTGTGAGCCCAGCCCTTGAGAGCAAACATCAGCCCAGCCCGATTCACGGAACTCTGCCAGGACAATAGCTGAATGGGGGAGGTGACCGCCCCGGCTGTGAGAGGAGGAAGGCACAGCTCAAAAACCCAGCCTAACAGACAGCGGGTGCATTTCCTGCAAGCCACCAAGGAGGGCTTCGGGGTGGGGGGGTGAGGCCTGGGGGCGTGCCGACAGAGCTCCGCACTGCTGGCACTGGTGGCTGAGCCACTGAGGTGACTGCCAGGCTGGAACTGCCACCAGGGCAGGTGGGGCTGGCCGAGCCCGGGTTGGGACAGCTCAGGCAGACCCAAGACAGAGGAGGGAGTGATCCTGGCAGCTGGCCCTAACCTCCTGGTCTCAGCGCTTCCCCAAATGCCACGGCATGTCTTGGTGTCACTGGTCCTCTGAGAGCAGGCAGGGGAGGGGAGCGAACCTAGGCTCCAAAGAGGAAGTGGAATGCGACGGTATCGCCTGCCTGCCCGCCGACCCCACCACCTCCCGGGGGCACACCTGGGCCTCAGCCAGCATGACGTCCTGGATGATGGGGGCGCCACGGGGCTCGCCGTTCTCCAGCCGCACATAGGTGACCTGGTAGCCGCGGATCTGGCCGTGCTGCTTGCTGGGGACGGGCAGCTTCCAGGAGACGCGCACGGCAGTGGAGTTGAGCGGCTCCACCTCCACCTTCCGTGGTGGCCCACTGGGCACTGGGGACCAGGAGGAGGAGGAAGTCAGGTGTGTGGAGAAGGAAGTTAGGCGGGCACAGCGCAGCTCCAGGGCCGTGCCTCCGCACCCCACTGCCCCGATGCAGTTGCCTTAGACTGTCTGCCCTGCAGAGGAATGTGGAGGGCTCCCTCCATTTGCACGGGGAAGAGCCTGGGACTCTGCGACCCTCGGGCCCAGGACTGCCTCACTCGGTGGGGAGGAGGACCAAGGTGGGAGGTGGGGCACCAGGCCTTCGACCTGCCCGAGTCAGCACAATCTGTGCTGTCTCCTCTGGGCCCCATGTCATCCCGACGTCTAGTGAGGTAAGCCTCGCTTGTGTCTCCGGCACCAGTCTCCCTGGTTCTCGTCCTCTTTGGCCTCAGCCTTTGGAGGTTCCCCTGCTTGGGGAGCCCCGGGGCTGGGATCCAGGCACAGGCTGTCCCACTTGCTCCATCTCCCCAGGCGGGGCCATTAAGCCTGTACTGGGACGACGGGGAGTCCCCCAGAGGCGCTCGGGAGGCTGAGCCCTGGGCGTCCGGTGGGGACATGGGTTGCCTAGCCCAGGGCACAGCCTCCCCTGCCTGCAGTGAGCGTCCTGTCGGGCTGTCCCGTGCATCCTCACCCGTAGCAGGCAGCTCTCCTGTCCCCCGCCCCCTCCCCTCGCCTGTCCCCCGGCGCCGCCTACCGTCCTCGTCGGTGCGGACCAGCACCGGGCTGCTCTCGGGGCCGGGGCCCACGTCCGTGTGCGCCCGCACCCATACCCGGTACTCCGTCCACTTCTCCAGGCCCACCAGGTCCCAGCTGGAGTGCTCGCGGCCGATGCCGTCCACCACGTGCCGCCCGCGGTCCTCGCCGTCCACCGCCTCGTAGGCCACCGAGTACTGGGTGATGACGCCGTTGCGGCTGTCAGCCGGCGGCGGGACCCAACTTACCCGGACGGTGGTGGAGCCCACGCTCACACACGTCACCTTCTGGGGGGGTGCGGAGGGGGCTGGGGGAGACAAATGGGGGGGAAGCAGGCAGATGGAGGGTGGGGGNGCCGTCCACCGCCTCGTAGGCCACCGAGTACTGGGTGATGACGCCGTTGCGGCTGTCAGCCGGCGGCGGGACCCAACTTACCCGGACGGTGGTGGAGCCCACGCTCACACACGTCACCTTCTGGGGGGGTGCGGAGGGGGCTGGGGGAGACAAATGGGGGGGAAGCAGGCAGATGGAGGGTGGGGGGCCACAGGCATGGCGACCGGAAACTCACCCAGGTGGGCTACTCCCTGGGGCGGGTGGTGTGGTTATTCCCGGGGCCCCTCCAGGCAAGCTGCCGCCACTGGCCGCCGGACAGCCCAGCTCTCCTGCTGGACCGCAGGCTCTCCACACACGCACACAGACACACACGCAGGCCTCTAACGCAGCGCCTCACACATCCACCATCTCATACGAAACACACATGGCATGAGACACACACAAGCAATGGAGGCCACCCCACCCTCATCCCCGCTCACGCCTACAACCACTCCGGGCTGTGCCCACAGCTCTCCCCCTTCTCAGCACAAGTGACTCAACGGCTCTTCCGGCACGAGGCGGCCTGAGCCTGTGTCTGCCTGGACAGGGTGCAAGACCCCTGGGGCAGTCTAAGGGAAAGGGCCCATCGGAGGGACCCTCACCCATCATTCCCAGGCTCCAGTCCCACTGAGGACTCCGCTGTCATCGTGGGGGTGTTCTCATCGTGAGTTCTGCCACCACCCTGCCCGGGATGCCAGCAGCCGCTCAACCCACTGGCTTCTAAGCCCCTCACCTTCAGAGCCTTCTCCCTGCACTGCGGGGGTCCTACCCCAGATGCTGCCACTCTCTCTACAACACCCCGACAGGCCCTCGTCTCGTGGCCCAGCTCAGCTGCTCAAGGTGCCCAGCCCACCTCCTGTCCTGCAGCCCGGGTCCCCGTCTGCTGACCTACCGTCCTCACTGCCTCACCACTCATACCAACATGCCAAACTCTGAGCTCCTGCCTTGCCTGCAGCAGGCTCCGAATGACCAAATCCCCCACCTTCTCCAAGGCAGCACACGGGGCAGGCAGAAAAATCTGCCAAGGCTGGCGAGAGCTCTATACGCGCCCACGGCTCCCGGGACCATCCACGTTTGTCGGCTGGCCTCTGCTCTCTGCCCGCCAACCCCCACCACACCGCTTGATGCAAAGCACCTTCCACCTCCTCCACGCTCCTCAAAACTCCTTTCCTCTCAGCAGATAATCCCATCTCCTACTCTGCAGAGAAAACCAAGACCTCCGGACAGCAGCTCCTGCATCTCGTTACCAAACCCACCACCCGGCCAGCTTTGGCTACGGGTTTCTTCTTCCCCCACCCCGGGAAGGACGGGAGTACCTTCCTGTCCAAGGCCAGTCTCTCCCCTCGCCTGTGCTCTGCCCTCTTCCCCACTTCCCAAGGTGCCAACCATCCTCTTTTCCGCACTGTCTACTCCTCGGGGACACACTTCCAGTGACGTTTACGTGTGCTCAAGATTTCCCCATGTTAGTCTTCCTGCATCCCATCCTCAGCCCCGCAGCTGGTGTCCCCTTTCTCAGCTAAGCCTCTGTCTCTACCTCCGTGTCTCCCATGCACGCCTCCTAGGGCTGCAGTCGGCTTCAGCCCCTCACGCCAGGTCCACCGCGGTCTATTACTACAGCCAGTGGCCACGCTCTGGCCCTGACCGCTCAGCAGCAACTTCTGGTCTCCTTTTTGAAACCCTCTTCTTCTGACCTCCAAGACACCCCCAGCTCCTGGAGTCCCTCCCATCCCTGGTCCTCCTCAGTTGACCTCCAGCCCCAGCTCTGGATCCCGGCCGCCCGCCGAGCATCAGCGCCCGGATGGCATGCAGCTTCCTGAGCCAGAGGCGTGCCCCTCACGCCCGCTTCTGCCTCACTCCCCACCCCAGGGAGTGGGCGGCACCACTCTCCTCCCAGGTCTGCACAGCACGCACAAGGCTGCACCCGAGGCACCCCTCTCCCTTAGCCCACCTCCACACCTAATTTGTCACCAAGTCTGGCCAGCGGGATACCAGACAGCTCTCAAAACCACCGCGACCCCCACCTCCAGCTCCCCTAAGCCGCCACCACTTGCCTAGACCGACGCACACAGCCTCTCCTGCCTCCAGCGTGCTGTCGGGCTGGCCCACAAGTCTCACCCTCAGCTAGGCTCCTGTTTCCTGTCCCCAAAGCCCTGACACTGTCGTCCGGGGGCTGCTCTGGCCATCCTGGCTGGCTGCTCGCCCTGACCACAACCAAGCACCTTCCTGCTTCAGGGTCTTTGGCATCTGCTGACTCTCTGTCTAGGGCTTCCGTGTCACCCAAAGAAGCCCCCTCGACCCCTCAGATCACACAAGGTTCCCATCACATCTTCTCTCCACTGTTTCCTCCATGGCACTTTACACAAATATAATTAAAAGCTCATTTGGGTAATTGTGGGTTTAATGTCTGTCTTCCCCACTAGACTAGGACCCCCACGGGCAGAGGCCACGTCATGGTTGTGCTACTCCCAGCAGGGTGCACGGGCCCCAGCAGAAGTGTGGCAGGTGCTTGTAGAATGAATCCAGAACACCAAGTCACACATGGCGCATTCACACAATCCCATGTGACATAAGGGGCCTCACAGGACCATCACATGTCATCACATGTGCTGTCTCAATGCCACGACCCCAACCGGCCACACATACTTGGCCCCATTATCACAGGCAGCCTCACAGATGATGGCTCACTGTGGCCATGTGACTAAAGAGCCCATGGGGTCGCGATCTGTCAGCAGGAGGGAGAGGGGGAGAGACCCAGACACCCTGAGACACACAGGTTGGGTCCCGATTCTAAGAACAGCCAGTGGATACACCCAGACCCATCCACAGTGACAGACACCCTCAGGGGCTGCACAGCTGGGTGCTCAGACGTGGACACACTCACAGCATCAGTCTCACGCGGGAGCACAGTAGCACACAGCAGTCCTAAGTGTGTACACACACAGCCGCACGCACAGTCCAACACACGCGTGCCACACGGTCCCAGTGCGGTCTCATCTCTCCCCCGCGCAGCTGGCTCAGTGCGACTGCCCGGCTCATATGGAGTCTCATGGAGGGGGCAGGAGGCAGGAATATGGGCAACAGGGAAATGAGATGTGGGGACACAGGAGGGAAGACGCCGCTGGAGTGGGTGTGAGACACAGCGAGCACAGCCGTCCCTCCATGGAGGGTGGCTGTGGGCTAATGCGACCAGCACAGAGCGGGTGGGGGAGGAGACACAGAACTTACCTGGGCGGGGGCAGGGCTGAGGGAAGGCAGGAGGTGGGCAGGGAGCAGCGAGGGCAGCAGCCGCCTGGATGCAGACTAGAGGGCACTTACCTGCCCCTCACTTGGGATCCAGACTGAGCCCAGGGCCCAGCGGAACTGACCGCCCGCCTGGGCGAGGGGAAAGGGTGTGTGTGAGAGTTCGTGGCCCGCCCAGCTGTAGCAGCCGTGGCTCTGGGAGACTTACTGGACTGCGCCGTGCGAGCCTCCACGGTGGGGGTGAAGACCCCCACCCCCAGCTCAGAGCGGGCGGCCAGCTGGAAGCGGTACAGGGTGTCAGGCTTCAGGTCCTCTACGGTGTAGGAGGACGTGGGGTCGAAGGTCACCTTGTGCTGGAAGAGCAAAGAGCACTCACTGACCGCCCTGACCTCAAAGGTCACTCAGAGGTCACCCCCAACACGGGCTGTGACTGATCCCTGGGGACCCACCGTAGCTGCGGGGCTGGCTTCCTGCCATGTGGCCACATGGCCCACACGAGGGCACCTCATTGACCACACGGGCATGGGAACGCCACGGACATGGTGGCCTGGAGAACTTGAGGGCTCTGCTGGTGCCACGCAAGCCACAGAGCCGAGGAGACCCAGGACGGACTTAGGAGCTCTGTCCCCAGCACAGGGGTGACGAAGACTACAGAACCACAGAGGCCAGCATGGGTCCCAGAGCCTCAGGGGCTGTGTCCTCACGACCCCAGAATCCAGGAGAGCCTGCCTGGGAGAGCCCAGCACAGACTCCCCCCCACACACACCGCCGGGTGCGCACCTGTTGGCCCTCGTCCTCCGCCGCCCAGTACACCAGCTCATACTTGATGATCCGCTCCTGCGGGGGCAGCAGCCACGAGAGCTGGATCCTGGTGTCTGAGTCCGCCTCGGCCTGGAAGTCCGCGGGCTGGGCAGGCACTGCAACACCCCAGGCAGGCGCCGTCAGCCTCGCCAATCCCTCAAGGGCAGGGGCCCGCAGTGGCCCCGCCTCCCCAGTGGCTTTCATCGTCCCAGAGACCCAGCCTGGCCTGCGCCTACCTCCCTGCTGCGTCTTGACCTGGATGGTGGGGCTGGGGGGGCCGTCGCCCACGGCGGTGAAGGCCAGCACGCGCAGGCTGTAGGTGATGCCGGGCAGCAGGCTGCCCACGGTGGTGAGGAGCCCGGCGTCCGTGTTGTGCTTGTGCCAGGCGCTCAGAGGGCGGCGGGAGTCGGGGGTGTAGTAGACGCGGTAGCCCCGCACCAGGCCGTTGGGCTCCTCGGGCGGCTCCCACTGCACCAGCATGGTGCTGGCGCTCAGCATGCGCGCCTGCACACGGCGCGGGGGGCTGGAGGGCGCCTGCTCTCCCGTGCGCGCCCGCACCGCCTCGCTGGGCGGCCCGCGCCCGATGCTGTTCACCGCCAGCACGCGGAAGGCGTACTCTGAGAAAGGGCTCAGACCGCCGATGCTGTAGCGGGTGGTGGCCACGCCGTCCACCTCCTGGAAGGGGCCCTCTGCGCCCGCTGGGCGGTACTGGATGCCGTAGTAAGATACAGGCTCCGAGTTCCCGGAGTCCCACGTCAGGGTGACGCTGGTGGCAGTTGTCTCCGTCACCACAAGGTCAACTGGAGGCTTCGGCAGGGCTGGGGACAAAGTGCAAGGCTCAGGGATGCCTGAGGTCATGACCCCAGGAGCCGACCCTGCCCTGGGGTTCATCCAACCAGAGTGTGGTTGACCACCCCCCCCACAGCCCTCCCCCACAGAGAATCCTGAAATGCCCTCGGTGACCGCTGAGGTCACCTGGCGGGGCTGGCGGCCAGGCCCGCCAGTGCCTGCAGGCGCCTGGGGTCACTCAGCGTCCACCTAAGTCTTCTAGCACTCCCTGGACCTCACGCCAGCCCTGGTGGCTCATGGAGCAAACGGACTCAGAGGCGGCCTGCCTGGGCCCGTGCAGGCGGGAGACACAGGCCTCTGCAGTGCATCTGGGCTAACCCATTAAGCGGGGCTGGCGGCCAGGCCCGCCAGTGCCTGCAGGCGCCTGGGGTCACTCAGCGTCCACCTAAGTCTTCTAGCACTCCCTGGACCTCACGCCAGCCCTGGTGGCTCATGGAGCAAACGGACTCAGAGGCGGCCTGCCTGGGCCCGTGCAGGCGGGAGACACAGGCCTCTGCAGTGCATCTGGGCTAACCCATTAGCAAGTGTGCGTAATAGGGGCAGGGAGAGGGAAAGGATTTCGGCAGGGAATGGTCCTGGATTTGAGAGAGAGACGGATGGGGCTGCTGGCCCCACAGACACCATGGCTTGGCTCCAAAGGAGGGGAGAAGTCCCAGGTCCACAGCCAATCCCCAAACAACAGGCACTCACAAACTGAGGGCTGATGGTGCGCCAGGCACTGCGCTAGGGTTGAGGACACGCTGTCACACGGTCACATGGCTGCGCTCATGGGGTTTGTACACCAGTGTGAGAGGGGCGCGATCAGCGAGTGATAATCCTGGCTCTGGCATGTGTAATGGCAGCGGAAAGCAGGGTGCTGAGATGGAGAAGAGTCCAGGGCGTCCTTGAATGGGGGGATTGGGGAAAGCGTCCCAGGACTGAGACCTGGAGAGCGAGGTGGAGCCAGTGACGGCAAGGGTGGGGTGAGGGCGGGTGATCCTTGGGACTGTCAGCCTGCTCAGGTCACAGCAGTGAGGACGCTGGTCTTTATCTATAGAGCAGTCGGAAGCCACCGCGGGGCGTTTCTCCCTTCTATAACATGATGCTGCTCTGTTAAGCAGAGGACTCACGCTGTAGAATGGGGGGTGTCACCAGCGGGGAGCGGAAGCAGAGCACCCCAAGGAGCCTGGTCCACAGGTGGCTCCGGGCAGAGAGAACCCACCTGCCTTGGCTACGGTTCCCCATCCTTCTTTCTGGGAGGCTGGGAAAGCTGAGGGTCCAGTTCTATGGTTAGAAGGGTGTGTGGTGGATTCGGACCCCCAGGGTTCAAGTCCCTGCTCCATCATTTACTTCCCTGTGACTTTGTGCCTCAGTTTTCTAACTTATAAAATGGGGACAACAAGAGAATCTATTTCCCACGGTGGCACCACCTGAACAATATAACCTGTGCTTCCTAACCAGCACGGTGTCTGCCCCGCAGGGACCCAGCACCTGTTAGCTCCAATGATTAAGCCAGTTTCCGACAGAAAGCCCTCCGTCCACCACTGAGGGCCAGGAGGACCCCCGGGGCTGGGCACCAGCAGGGTAGTAACCCTCAGCCCCGCCCGTTTCCCAGCAGTCATGCCCCCCTCCCCACTCAGTGCAGGGAAGGCCACGGGCCACGGCCAGCACACCAGTGAGGCTCACCTTTCACGGTGACCTGGGCCGTGGCCTCGATCATGCCCAGGGAGGAGATGGCCACGCAGGTGTAGTTGGCAGAGCGCACCACGTTGCTGAGCTCCAGCACGTTGCGGCCGACCGGCATCTCGTCCTCCTTGGTGAGCTCTTCTGCTCCCATCATCCACTTCACGTAGGGCATGGGTGCGCCGACGGCGACGCACGTCAGGTTCACGCTGCCGCCCGGCATCACCTCCTGGCTGCTGGGAGGGATGGAGAAACGCGGAGCCACGCGGCGCACTGCGGGAGGAGGGAGAGAGGCGTTCACAGGCCGGGCAGGGCACCTGTGCAGGTGGAAGGGCAGGGGCCCCTCGTCCAGGAAGCCCCTCTCATCAGACCCAAGGAGTGGGGTCCCTGGGCCCCGGCTGACCCCTACCCACCCTGCTTTGGGGCCAGAACAGCCCCCACTCTGCTCCCGTTTTACAGCCTAGGAAACTGAGGCCCAGGATCGCAGGAGAACCAGTGCAAGGCCTGCAGGGGCCCCATCCCAGGCTGCTCTCCAGTGCCCGCCACTACCTGCTCCCACCCCCGCCCCCACGGAGGAGGGTCTCCAGCGGGGCCAGCTGGGGCGCGAGTGCGAGAGATCCAGGCACCCTAGGGTGGAGGGTCCTCAGAGCAGGACTCGGGCAGGGCAGAGGGCCATCCCGGAAGTGACGTGGCCACCTTCTCTGAGGCCACTGCCTCCACCTCCAGGCCGTGATCCCCAGGGAAGAGATGAGGGCAGCAGCAGGACCACCTCCCAGGACCTCAGCCATGCTCAAGGCAGAGCCTGAGAACCAAAGAGGAGGGGCTGCCTCCAGGAGGGACTGAACAGGGGCCAGAGTTCTGGGCGGGCCAGGGACGTGGTCCGCGGGCAGGATGGGCATGACGATGGCAGTAACATGATGAGGGTGCCAAGCAGACGGCTTCCGGCACCAATGGACAGGGTCTCAAGGGGGAGGGTGGCCGTGCCTGGCCACAACCTCCAACCTTGGGCTCCCCGGGGAAGAGGCTGTTCTGTGCTTCTCAGTTCAAGGTGCAGCCTGGACCCCCCAACCCCACCTGCCAAAGTCTCCAGCTTGGTAAAGACATTCGGAACATGCAGAAGGAGGGAAGGCAAGCAAAACCTAGCCGTGGGCAGACATGCTTGGCATGCAGACAGGGCATGCAATTGGTGGGCAGAGGCTGGGGTGTGTCCCTCCTGGGCACCCCTACACGCACGGCTGAAGAAGGCAGGCAGCGAGGCTAAGATTAGACCCAGAGGGGATCACTCAGGGTGCAGGTCTGTGAGGGTCCTTGCTGGGGAGCCCAGGCATGCAAAATATCCATGGTGCTACATCAGAAGCACCTCCACCACCGATGCCAGACTGCTGCTCGCTCAGCCCAAAAGCATGGAATCAGAGCTGGAAGTAACTGCAGACACCACCTGGTCCAACCTGTGACCTCACTACACAGAGGTCAAAGCTGCAACCCCCAGACCAGACATCCAGCAAATCACCAGGTCCTGCTAACGCACCACCTAAAATAGCTTTCCAGCACTCTCATTTCTTGCCAAGTCCACAGGTGAATGCCACCTCCAAAGTCCAAGCCATGGTCCTTCCCTGGATTGCTGTGCTGTGTTCTCCGTTGCCCCTCCTGCCCTGGCCATCCCCCGACATGGTCACTGGCCCTCCACAAACAGCCGGCACGAATCCGTATCTGTTCACATTACCTGCCCTGTTAAAAACTCTCGCACGGAGCTTTGAACGACTCCTCAGCCCTCACTCTACTCAGCCTCCACTGCACCCACACTGCCTCGCTCCGAAGCCTCCAGTCAGAGCCAAAGTACTGCCAGAGCCAGGGCCAGCGGCAGGGCCAAGTCTGCTTCCCTCGGTGCCCCACGCTCACTGGGGTGTCAGCGCGTCTCCTCCTAGAACTGGCGTCCCCATCTTCTTAGAACCATCTCAGCCCCCAGTTTTGGTTCATGGGCTATGCGACCCAGATGTGGCTCAAGAGAGAACCTTTGGCCTTTTGCGAAAACTATTAAGACACGTGGCTTTTCTTCTCCACTTTTGGTCTCTAACCGGGGGGCGGGTGTGGGAGGCTGGGGACCACCTTTCACAACACTCGAAAGGACCTGCTTGAGAACAAAGGAGCTACTGAGGAGAGCAGAGGTGGAGACAGAGACAGGCGAATGCCTGACCAAACTGTTTAAACACCTGGATCCAGCCCTGCCTGATGCCAAATCTACTTCCATACTTTCAGTTTTGGAAGACAAGAGCTTCCGTGTTTGGCGTTAAGCTGATAGGAGCCGGGCGTCTGCGCTGGGTGCACCAGCACCGTTCAGGCAGAGCAGTGCAGTGTAGCAGGGGCACAAGTGGGCCCCGGGGGCATGGCTGGCAGGAGAAAGCCACGACAAAGAGCTTCCTCTGAGCGCTCCCCACAGACAGCAAAAGGTGAGGCTGGGAGGCTCAGACATGGTGCAGGCACTCCCCGGGCTCTGGCGCTGAACCTGGGGCACGGGTCATGAGGAGTGGCATGCCTGCTGGTGGAGATGTAGCCTGGCTAAAGCAAAAAGGCTCACTAACTGACCGACTCTCTCCTTGCCTCTCCTCTCTGCCAGTGGCTGCCCCATCTCCTCCTTGTTCATGGGCATCCAAATGGGTCTGGGGGGGAAGAGAACCACTCTTGGGCATCTCCTCTGGGCTGCAGGTTTCCATGCTGTGGATGCGGGCACCTCCCAATTAAAGAGGTGAGAACCGACAGCTGACACTCACGGACGCATTTATAACATGTACCTGGAGCAGGTCTGCGGGATGAAAAGCTAAGGCCCCTTTGGGCCCTGGCTCACAAGGTGAAGAGAGAGACCCGGGCGGCTCCATGAAGAAGCTTCTGGGTCTGTTGAGGCTGCCAGGAGAACACTCTCCAGTTGGCATAAGGATGGGCCTCACACCTGTGTCAAGGACACCTGCCAGCTTGACGGTGGTCAGTGGCAGCATCTTGGGACCCGACTGGGTCCCTGCACAGGAGAACAAAGAGCCCCAGGGGAAGGAAGTAGGTTGTTGGTGGATAAACCTTAGGTCTCAACCTACTGATCAAGCTTTACCTCAAACAGTCCCGGAAGACAAGGTCTTCTCGCCACTGTCAGGAAATAAGCGCCCTTGGGGAACTAACATTGAGAAGGGTTTGTTTTTATTTTTAATTTCCCCCCTTCCAGATGCAAGTGGAAGGGAGAACCCCAGGGGCTAAGGATGAGTGAGAGGTCAGAGGTGAGCCTTAGGATCACCCCTAGCACCAGGGCAGGGCCTCAATCCCAGGGACTCCTGGACAGCACGCTCCAGCAGGGCAGCTCCCTTCACAGGCCTGCTGAGCTTCAGCCAACACAAACAGCCTGGACAGGTTTCCCGCAGAGCAGACTCATGCTCCCCACGGTGTAGGGGCTAGGACCACAGAGAGGAGGTGGGGTCACAGAGGAAAGTGACCACTTCCTGGGATCCTGAGAATCTGTGGAGTCCCGAATTCTGGATGGTCAGCCCCCTGTCCCAAGCGCTAGGAGGGGTTGGTGCCTCCCTGCAGCAGTCTCACCGCCACTCCCCCTGCTGTCACTGACACGAGGCCTCTAGAAAGGGCAGGACTTGCCCTGGACTCGGGTCTATTGACAGCAGCAACCGCAGGGAAGGAAAAACCAGGGCCGGGGAAAAATGCACTTAGGGTCTAATCTTGAGCTCCAACAATGACGGTCTATTACTGTTCCCCGAGCATCCTTACTGCTGACATTTTATAGACAATTTCCAAAACAGGGCCTTGCCATTTCTGGATTATATTTCAGCTGTAACTTTTAAGTCTAATTATTTGAGCTGACAACCCCCTATAATAGGGCGGTGCGGCGCCTGGAGGCATCGGCATTCAGTGGAGTGACAGCCTAATCGCAAGGGGGAGGCAGCCCCGCAATCGGCATTCACTCGCGGAAATTTCTCTGATGAAAATAACACAACATTAAGGAGGGGATAAGGGGCAGGATCCACCATATCAAGATAAAATAACTCTTTAATAAATAACCTTGTGGCTGCCGCAGAGCAGTAATTAAATGCTGGCGCACTCGGCACACAGTTTTAAGTAAAGCTGGAAAAATGTAAGATGTAATTATCAGCACCAAACAAATTACCAGCACGGCAAATCCCCCCTGGAATATTTAGAAACTCATTTCTGCCTTCCCATTAAATATTTGTGTACATGCTTATTTTTGGTGGAACCATGGAATGGTAAAAGGAGAAGAGACAAGGGACCAGGAGGGTGGAAAGGTGGGAAGCTTGGACCAGGTGGGGAGGGCCCCATCTGGATCTAGCTGGAGAGGGAAGAGACCAGTCAATGGGACGCTTCCTCAGTGAGCCAAGGTGATGCCACCCACCCTGTGCCCCAGACACTAAGCTCGGTGGGCGCAGCATAGCTGCTGTCTGTCCAGCCTCGGGGAGGTGCTCAAGGATAGTGCAGACCCTGGAGAACGTTCACCCTGGGCTGCAGGATCTTGAGGGGTGAGCTTACTCTAGATTAGCCTTCCCTTTCCTCTTCCCAACAGTTTCAGCTGAGCTCTAGCAAATGTGGATTTTAAGCAGGGGGGTGCGGGGAACTGTGGAAGGCCCCACAGGTGCACATAAAGCCCCACAGCTCTTACAGAGCCCAGAACCACTTCTGAGCTCCACCTGGAGCAGACAGCTGGCCTGGCCTGGGCACAAAGGCAGGGCTCAGTCTTGTGCCATGCATGGTGCCCACCCGACCTCCCCAGCAGGGGAGCCCAGCTAAGGGGACATGCAGACACGTGGGGAGGTCAGGGACCCAAGCAGCAGAAACATGCAGGGCAGGGGGGCCTGCCCACCCACCCCTGGTCCTGCCCGCCTGCCGGCTCAAACAATGGGAGTGCAGAGCCTGATAGGTGGGCAGGCCTGACTGGGGTGAGCCTGAAGAGCTGACCGAGCCCGCTGGTCCCTACTGACGGGGGCATCCCGTCGATGGGCGAACTGTAGATGGATAAGAAGTGAAAAGGACCAACCTTCTCGCTGATCTGAGAGATGAGAGTTTGGGTTGATGGCAGAGTGCGATGAGGATGAGGAGGGAATAAAAAAAAGACAAGGAGAAACACAGAGAGAGTAAAAACAGGCCAACCTTCATCTGCCCACACAGCACGGAAACGAGACAAGACTCTGTGCCCCACGCACACGCACGTGCCCACAGGTGCGCGCGGACCACGCCGCTCACAAAAGACTCAGGACTCATGGAGGACACGGGTGGACAGGGCTGGGTCCCGCCAGCAGGTGCCAGGTGCCAAAGGGGCGGGACAGGGACGGGTGGGAGTGTGGCACAGGCAGGCCCCCATGCCTCACGCACACCCCAAGGCTCAGACAGACCCACTGAGCCCAGGGCCCACCCAGCCCACAAACCCACCGAGGCACATGGGCCACTAGAACCCCGCCACCTTGAGGAAGCCCCACGCTGCGCAGCCCCAGAGTGTGAGGAAGCTGGTCTGGAGCCTGTGGGGAGAAGCCACGGGGCCGTTGCCCCGTTTAGAGACAGCTGCGACCCAGTGGCCAGTTCCCTGCAGAGAAGTGGGGAAGGGCGGGGGCAAGCAGGCCAGGCTCGGTGGAAAGGGTGGCCCCTCCCTGGTCCCTGGCAGCTGTGCATCCTAAGAGCTAGACAGGAGAGACGCTGTGGATGGAAGGAGCGAGTGAGTCACTGGGGGAGGTAGTGGGATGGAGAGGCTGGTCCACCCGGCATGCCTGGGCCTGCTAGACCGTGGGTGGAGCTGCAGGCAACTGAGCAAAGTCAGACGAAACTGGGTGGTGCAGCCCCCATGGTGCCTTCCCCGCGGCGGCAGCTACCGACTGCCCAGCACTTCCTCCGTGCCAGCACCTGGCTGGGAGCTCTGCAGGCACAGCCCTACAAAGCACAGCCACTGTAGGTCTGAGAGAGGCGGCGGGAGCCCCGAGTCTGCGGGACAGCGGAGGGGTGTGAGGCGGACACTGGGGCCAAATCAGAGGAGGAGACATGGCCTCGGGCCCCGTGGGCGTGGCAGAAGAGAGTTAGAGACGGATGGAGACGAGCCAGAGCGAGGCTGTCCATCTGAAGAGTGTTTCCTAGCGGAGGGGAGGAGGATTCCCCCAAGCGACACTGGGCAAGGTCTGGAGACCCTGTGAGCCGTGACCAGGGGCTGCTATTGTATCCAGTGGGTCGGTAAACACCCCAAAACGCACAGGACAGCCCCACACAGCGAAGGGTTACTTGGCCACAAATGTCAATGGTGCTGAGGTTGAGAAACCCTGAGCTGGCGTCCACACCGACCTCGATGCTAAGGCTGAGCCCAGGGGGGCCTCCCACTGGCCTGGAGGGTGACAGGTGCCCTGTTTGCAAGGCTTACTGCCACTCTGCCGGGAAGCAGGTGGGCACAGGCCAGCACTGGGAGCTTTCTCCATGCGTGCCCACCTCCAAGAGGGGTTCAGGATACAGAGCTGGTGGCCAGCACCGCAGAGGCTGTCCCAGAAGAGTAAGGGGCTGATGGGGCTCTCAGCACCGCTGGGGCAGAAAGCAGGGGCTCTGCCAGGACCGTGATGAGGAGCAGGGGTGGACCCCAGATGCCAGAGTCCTAGCAGCAGAGCTTAGGATTCTGTCCTGGGGCTACAGGGCAAATCTCTCTCTGCAAAGCAGGGTGGGTACGCATTCAGGTGGGGCCTGGCTATCAGACTCGTCCTAGGGATGGACTGAGGACTGGCCCCACAGGAATGTGTGTGTGCGCCAGTAAGAGGGAGGGACAGCCAAAGTGAGGCTGTCCCTATTTTAGGGTTCCTAGCAAGTGGGGCTAGAATTAAAGGAGCACCCACACTCCCGGCCCAAAAGGCCTGTGGAAATGGGCCCGGGGAGGCAGCTCAGGAAGCCCTGCGGAAGTGGGGGATGGGCCATGGCAGGAGCCAGTTAAGAGTCCTGCCTGAGCCCATCATGTGCAGACAGTGAGTCCCCACAGAGAAGGACGTAAGAGCCCCGGTCAGCGCTCGAGCCACCAGCTACAGCGGCTGAGCCCAGCTCATCCAGAGACCCACTGTCCCGCCTCGGGCTGAGGCCAGCGTGATGATGACTTCAGAGAGCGCTGCACAGCCAAGACGGTGACGAGGAGCGCAGCCACCCCAGCTCTGGGCCTCCTGCCCGCCCCTCCTCTCCCCGGCGCAGCCACATGCAGTGAAGGCCTTCACTGCTGACGCCTCGAAACTCCACCTTCTCAACATGACGGTCTTCTGCAAGAGGTGCTGGGTCAGGCCCACACAGCAGCTGGAACAGTCTGGGTGGAGGAGGGAGGTCTCTGAGGAGGGTCGTTCGGTTGCTCCTCTCAGAGGGGAATCATTAGGACCTTGTGCGTTGGTCAGAAGCTCTGCTGGGCGCAGTGGGAGAGGGGGGAAGGCCGTGCAATTTATGACATACTCATCTTGGCTATCTGGGTGACCTGCACGCTCCTGGCCTCCATGCCCTGGCGCTGCTCCTTAAGACAGGCCCTGGGGCAGCCCAGGTGAGCCCTGAAGAGCAGAACACCTGAGAAGGGGACCAATGGGGACCTCCCATCCCATGCTCCCAATTCTGAGGAGGCATCAGCCACTCTCTGAAGCCCCATTTGCCCATCACTCGTGGTCTCCTGCGATCTTGTGGCCTGACAGCACAGCCCCTTAATAAGCTCATGGTTGATGGCCTAATTCTCTCTGGTCTGTCTGACCACGTGGCCCTGAAACGTGGGACAGGCCACTGTGTCCGCCCTGCCCTACGCTTGTCCTGGGTGGACAGGCAGACGCCGCCTGCTGTGAAGCTGTACTAAGCACTTAGTGTGATGAAATCATCACTGCGAAGGAGCGGCATCCACTTTCCTTTAGAAATCCCCCGAGGGGAGACGGTTTCACTTTTCATGACGCCCATCTGTGAAGGAGGATTAAGTTGGGGGATGGTAGGGGTAGGAGGGGTGCCAAGGGCCCCTCCTGGACACTGTGCACACAAAACCCAGAGTGTTCTCAGAAAGGGGCAGGTGGCCAGCTTTGGTTCCCCTTGGGCTGTGAGCATAACAAGAGACTGGACAGGCCAAAACAGCCCCAGACCCTCTCTGCTGGGCAGCTGGACTTGTGAACACGTGACCCACATAGTCCCGGCGAGAAACACCTCAAACGCACGAGGTGCCCACCTACAGGGGCTCAAAGCTGCCTGGGCCTGACCCCCCCCTACACAAGGGTCCTGGCTGATGACAAAGTACAGCTGGCTCCTCCCCCAGGAAGGCCCAAGGCAAACTTGGTCAGAAGGCAGGTACACCTGGCCTGAAGCCCACCCTGCTGGGCTGGGCTGGACAGACTCAAGAAAGACCAAGCAGGTGTGAATATGTTCACACACACACAGACACACACACACACACACACAGTCTGCTCAGAAGGCTCTAGACTCTCGTGGGGCTCCAAGCCCATGAGGCAGGACCTATAAGAGATACAAATGCTCCCAAGAGCGGCTGTTCCCAAAGGGCCTGCGGGAAGAAGGCAAAGTCAGGCGGATGTTAGGAGCTTGCCCAGTGGGAGCTACTGATGCTACAGCTGCTGCAGAGAGAGGTGAAAAGGAGGAGAGACAAGGCCCACGGCAGCCCGGTGGTCCACACCAAGGTTCTGGGCAACAAGCCCGGCAGCTGTGGCTTGCTCCATAGAGGCAGGCAGGGCCGGGCACCACCTGAGTCCTTACCTCGCACGTATAGGTTGGCAGGGGCCGAGTAACGAGTGCCTGCAGAGTTGGTCGCCACACACTCGTACTTGCCTTGGTCCGACTCCTCGCTGCTCTCAATCTGCAAGGCACCTGTGGGGACACAGAGACGGCGGTCTGGCCTGGAGCCTGAGGGGTCTCGACAGCACCCAAGGCTCAGGTTGACCAGATGTGGCAGGCATCAGGGCCACACCTGGCGCAGGTGCTGCTTCTGGGAAGCTCTCCCTGACAAGCCCAGAGGCCTCCTGGATGGAACCGAAGGTCATGCTCCAGATAGCAAGCCCGCCCCACTCGCGGTCTAGCCGGGCCTGTGGGCTCAGCCAGGGGCTCCACCCCATCCCCCAGCTCCACCAAGCATCTGCCACACTCTGGCCAATACGCAGTCTGGAGCCTGTTGGCTAATGAGCATCCCCAATCAGAGCATCACAGAGCCAGGCGTGGGTGGGAGCAGCTTGGAACCCACGAGCGTGCGATGCCCTCCTCGGGCAAGACCTGAGATTCTACCGCCCACCAGAACCCAGAGGAAGGAAGGGCTGGCCCTGCTGGCCTGGTGCCCAACAGCCTCTGTTCACAGCACCCCTCCCCCCTCCCCCCCGACCCTGTCTCTTATACACATCTAGATGTGTATAAGAGACAGGGAGGGAGGTCTCTGAGGAGGGTCGTTCGGTTGCTCCTCTCAGAGGGGAATCATTAGGACCTTGTGCGTTGGTCAGAAGCTCTGCTGGGCGCAGTGGGAGAGGGGGGAAGGCCGTGCAATTTATGACATACTCATCTTGGCTATCTGGGTGACCTGCACGCTCCTGGCCTCCATGCCCTGGCGCTGCTCCTTAAGACAGGCCCTGGGGCAGCCCAGGTGAGCCCTGAAGAGCAGAACACCTGAGAAGGGGACCAATGGGGACCTCCCATCCCATGCTCCCAATTCTGAGGAGGCATCAGCCACTCTCTGAAGCCCCATTTGCCCATCACTCGTGGTCTCCTGCGATCTTGTGGCCTGACAGCACAGCCCCTTAATAAGCTCATGGTTGATGGCCTAATTCTCTCTGGTCTGTCTGACCACGTGGCCCTGAAACGTGGGACAGGCCACTGTGTCCGCCCTGCCCTACGCTTGTCCTGGGTGGACAGGCAGACGCCGCCTGCTGTGAAGCTGTACTAAGCACTTAGTGTGATGAAATCATCACTGCGAAGGAGCGGCATCCACTTTCCTTTAGAAATCCCCCGAGGGGAGACGGTTTCACTTTTCATGACGCCCATCTGTGAAGGAGGATTAAGTTGGGGGATGNTGGGGGTGGGGGGTGGGCGCTGAAAATGACCCTCACAGAGGGTGGAGGAAAGGACTGGGACCAGTCCTGGCAGGTCCAGGTACCAGGTAGGGGAGGCCAAGGCAAGGGCGAGGGGGGAGATGGGGGCGAAATCAGGCCTTGGCCACCCCCAGCCCAGGCAGTAAGCGCCTGAGAACAGTGCTGCTGGACAGGGTGCACCGGGCGCACCGTCGTGACAGGAACACCCCGAGGCACAAGCAACACCCGCTCCCCGGAACAAGCTGACAGACAATCACACCCACGCAGGACGCTCCAACGGACAGTTAACAGCCCCACAGGACACAGTCTGACAGAAACCCCTGCCTACACAGACCTACCCCTCTCAGAGCCCAGGCGGCTGACGGTCACACCCACACAGGACGCAGACAGAACTGCCTGATCCCGCCTGACCCAACGGGACAGGGGCCACAAGGAGGAGCTCTCGTGGCCCAGGCTCCGGGGGGCGGGGTCCCTCTGCAGGTCTGAGCTGTAACATGTAACAGCCTCTTCACCCTGATTCCTCTCTTTCATCACCCAAATGCTGGGCAGCAGGAGGGGCTATGAACACTGGAGATGGGGAGAGCGATGCTCAGGCTCGACCCCAACGCAGAGGGAGAAAGGGCTGGCCTGCTCTGTGGTCCTGGTCAGCCCTCCCCACCAGCATCAGGGAGCATGAGGACCGAGGACACATGCCAAATACCCAGCTCCTACGAGAGCAGCCCTGACAGGCACCCAACAGGTCATGTTTATGGGATGGATGGACGCTGTTACAGAAAACGCTCATTCAAGCAGATGGGGGTCAGGCACCTGGCCAAGGGGAGAGGGGGCTGTATGAAGGTCCGTTCAGCTGAGGGTAGGGGGGAGTCCTGGAAGCTAGTGCCACAGGTGAGAGCAGGATGTGGTACCTGGGTGGGATCCTGGGTGGAGGAGGAGGCTCCCCTGCATTAAGAACCAGGACTTGTCAGGGGACCCCACGCAGACCCTGAGACTACTGCACACAGAAACCTCCAAATCTGGAACCAACACCATGAGCCGGCAGTGGGGGCCTGGCCCCATCTTCTGTTCTGAAAACATCCTGGCCCTGAACTCTGAGGGTCTAGAGGTGCCCAAGGATACTGAGAGGCGGGGAGAAAACGATGTGAATACGAATACTACAGAAGCCACCATGTTACAGGATGTCCGCTCTGGGCCAGGCCATAGCCAGTCCTCTCCCTCTGCTCTAGTCATCATGCCCCTGAGGTGGGTCCCTGGCCTCAGCCTAAACAGGAGGAAACAGACTTTAGAGAGAGAAACTGAGTTTTCAAAGGACACGAAGTTGAGTCAAACTTGAACATGGCTCTTCGTGGATCTTTGAGTCCAGTCTGGGTTTGGAATCCCAGAATGTAGGGTCCTGCAGCATGAAAGCAGCAGGGTTCACAGGTCAGAGGGTCAGGCTACCCAGGACCCTGTTGATTTCTGTTGGCATTCCAGCCTCTGTGTTAGTCTTAACTGCCTGTCCTTCCTGGTGTTTGCTGGACTGAGAGATTTACAGGGGGAGCCTCACTCTATCACAGGACTGGGTGTTGAAGGGGGAGCTAGTAATGACTGAAGGCCCCAAGACCAAGGAGGTTCTTGAGATGGAAGGCAAGGCTTGGTCATGCTCCCCCACCTCATGGGAAGATTCTCCATCTCTGGCCAGCCTTGAAGACCAGGGCCTGGCTTCCCTGCAGGAGCCAGCAGAGCCGCTTCTGTCTGCGGGGCTGGCCTAGAAGGCCTGGTCAGTGGGCTTGCAGCCCCAAGGCGGGGATGAGCCGAGTTATGTCCACAATCCAGACTTGGAATGGATGAGTCACAGGAGGGGATGGCTGAGAGTGGATGTGTGTGGTGGCCGGTGGTGCTGAGGGGCTGGAGCTGGAGATGAGGAGGCTGGAGAGGTGGGGATGGGGGAGGTGACGACGGGACGGGACTGGACGGCATGGAGTGGTGGTGACGGCGTGGGAGGCGTGGCGGATGCACGGACGGCACTCTTACCTCTGATTGGTGAACCACCTGGCGAGGTAATTTGAATGCAAATAAGATCAGAGAGAAGCATTAGTACAAAAGGAAGGAAAGCCACAAAAAGCCAAATCAGATAAAGTAAAACGCAAGAGAGGGCCTTAACAAATACACGGAGAAATTGAGGTCTGGCTAAGGCCGCTGCAGGTGGTATGTGAGCAAGCGCCAGCTGCGTGGAGGCGAAGCTGTGTTCCCCAGGTCACTGGCATGGCTCTGAGGAGGGGGGCAACTGAGGCTAGGTCAGCAGGGCTGGGGGGTGACAGGAATCAGGACGGTGAGGCAGGTCTCCTGAAGACCCCACTGGCTGAGGTCAATGGAGGAGGAAGGTGAAGAGAAGAGGCGATAACCGCCCCCTGCAGGGACCCCTGAAGTACACAAGATTGAGCAGGATTTCAAAAGAGGACTTACCCAAAGCAAAGCATGTAAGCAGACAGAAGAAAGGGCTAAAGGGAGGGCTCACTTCAGGCCACTCCCAGACCAGACCCTTCAAACACACACACACCAGCCCCCTCCTCACCATCAGGTGGCAGATCGCTGTGAGGCCACTCAACCCTGCTGAACAGGGTGACTGCAGAGTGTCCCCAACCTGGCTGGTGAGAGCGGAGGCCACTCCTCGCACCCCTTTGCCTGCTCATTGCCTTGTGACCCTGGGAATCAGCAGCCTGGAGGGCCAGATGCTCACCCTGCAAACGCCTGGTGTGGGGCCATTGTCAGGTCTGGACTGGCTCCCTCCCCAGCAGCAGCCCCTCTCTCCGGCTGCCCCATCCAGAGGAGTGGGGGCCTATGGGCAGGTCCAGGTCAGCGCTGTCCACCCTGCCCCTCTCTGCCCACTCCTGGGGAGGGCAGTGAGCTGGAGACAAGCACTGATTACAGCTCACTGAACCCGACGACCCCCACTGAGGAGGAATTATCCATCTCGGCAAGGACGAGGAAACAGAGGCGGAGGAACATCAAGTGCTAGAAGCCCCAGGTCATACAGCTTATGAGGTGGCAGGAACCAGCCAGGGCTGGCTCACAGCCCTCCCACTGGACCAGGCTGCCGCCTGCAGACACACAGGCTAGAGAGAAGGCACAGGCGGCGCTGGGCCCTGGGCAGTGAGTGAGGCGCACAGAGACGGTCCAGGGAGAATCATCTTCCTGGTGATCCTCCAGGCGTGGTCCATGGGCCCTCAGGGTCCCTGAGGCCCTTTCAGGGGTCTGCAAGGTCAAAGCCGTTTTCACACTACTGAGAAGCTTTTGGTCTTTTTCACTCCTGTTCTCTCATAAACATAGAGCGGAGTCTCCTGGAGGCATCAGGATGTGATATCACAACAGACCAAAGACAGAAGCAGACACGAGGATCCAGCTGCCTTCTATTAAGCCCCAAATTAAAGAGATTTGTAAAAGTGTAAAACAGGGCCGCTCTTCTCCCTGAACACTTTTGTTTCACAAAATATAATTATTTTCCATTAAAAAAATGTTGTTTATGTTAACACGTAATGGGTTTTAAAATTATTTTAAAGTGGATTAATAAATATTTAAAATCTTCTTGGTCTTAACATCTAATATGGCAAATACTGATAAATAATCCACACAAACAAAAGCTCTTGGAGATCCTCTGATATCTACAGCCAGGGGTCCTGAGACCACAATGTCCAGAGGCTGATCTACTCCTACAGTGTAGGTCTGCAACGGGAGGGGGAGGGGTGGCCACCTAAATGCTCCAGGCCTGGGACCCCTAGCTCTGGCCTCAGTAATTCCAAAACCTAACCTGCTGTGTGACAAGACTCTGGGCCTCTCTGGAAAGCCGTTTCCCCACCAAACTGAAAGAGTTTGTCTTTTCCATTTTCCGTGATGGGTGTGGGCGACTGGAGGGCCCCTCAGATCCACACTGCCCCTGAAGGGTGCCAGAGTGTTCGGATAAAAGGGACCGCTGCTGACAGCAGGCCCTCCTGGCGGACCAGCCGGTGCTAGGATGGAATGGGGGCTGCAGCCCTCAGGCCCACCAGAGCTCCATCTCTCTGGGCCAGTGGGCCTCTTTCTGCGGCCAGATGCTGGCATCCAGGCTCAGGTGTCTGGGTGAGCAGCGGACAGTGTGGGCAAGTGGTCCTCCACGGTGATGGGGACGGTGGCGTGTGCACGCAGGCCGTGGGATGAGAGGAGCCCAGGAGGCGTCCCACAGTGATCCTTCCGGGCTTGGCAGAGTGTGGGGCCCGCAGCAGTGCTTTGAGCCTGGCGGTCAGCCCCGTCTTGGCTCCAGTGATGCTGCCCACTCCTGACTGACTTCCACTACCCCTGAGTTTGTGCCCATTCCTCTGGGGCCCATACTGGGTCTCAAGTTCAAATCCTTCAAGAGGCACAGGCTGTGGCAGCAGGTGACGTCACTTCGGAGAAGAAAGCGCCTGTTGAGCAGGGGTCGAGCCTGGGCCGCACACACCCACTGGTCTCCTGCTTTTGCTCCGGGGGCCAGGCCCTGGTGCCACGTGCTGGGGCTTAGTGTGCAGACACCTGAGGAGTGCTGGGTACGGCCGGGGAGGGCCTGAGGTTCGGAGAGACGAGGCTGTGGTGCTCTGGGGCCCTGGCAGGGCCCAGCCTCTCCCCAGGCCCCAGGTTAGTCGGATGCAATAGTAGAAGGCCCTAGATGCGGTCCCAGGGGAGGTCCCCAGCCTCGGATCTCCACGTGACCCTGGGTGGGTGACTCCCTAACTCGCCTGTAAAGCAGGCCTGATAATCACAAACTGCCCTACTTCTCATGGTTGCAAGAGAATCAAGCACAACCAAAGGCAGGAAAGCACTTTGTAAACGGTTGGTGATGCATAAACTGTGAGGTCCCTGAGCGCTCAGGGCTATTCCCCTCCGTCAGGGACGCCCCTGTCAGATGTGCCTGGCACAGTGCCACACCCTTCTCAACGGTACAGGCCAGGGGCAGCAGCTACTGGGTCAAGGGTCAGGACCAGGGTCAGGCAGTGATGGAAAGAGTCTGATTATTGAGCAAGTGGGATGACTGAGGCCCCTCAGATGCCATCCCAGAAACTGGATCCTGGGCCCTTACCCTTAGGTCACCGCTTTCAGATGGCAGGAAAGGTCAAACAAAAAAGGTTTCCCCGGACCTGAGAAGCAGGTCTGCAAGGACAGGGCCCAAAGGTCATCAGTAAATCGTTTATCCTCAGAGCTCAGAGATATTTGTCCTATAGCTGGGCTTGTGCTGGTTACCTGCCAGGCCCTTGCAGGCGGGAGCCAACCCCGGGCCCTCCCTGCAGAACACCCAGCTTAAGTGACCAGAGCTGGAGCCAGATGGTGACAAGACATAGCAAGGGAAGTCCTGAAGGAGTGGGCCTCAGGCAGAGAAGGGGGCCTTCATGTTCTAGTGAACATTGAGTAGAGGGTGAGGATGTGCTTGGGGGGCTCGGTACAAACTGGGGAGTGACTGGAGCTACAAAGAGCCCCATTCACAGAACCCTCATCACAGGCCAGTTAACTACAGCTCTCACCACCACTGCCTCACTTAATCCTCACCGTGACTCCTTTTTAAAGATGAGAAACTGAAGCTCAAAGTTAATAACTTCAGTGAGGCCAAGAAGCTAGTGGGTGAAGCCAGGACCCGATGGGAAGAAGCTAGAGACGTGAGCTGGGGAAGGGTGAGAAGGGCTGTGTGTGCCTGTTCAGGAGTGTGCAGGTGACCATGGAGGCAACGAGATGCCTCTGAGGTCCTCAGAGCACACGGGGCACAAACAGGAAACTCCACCAGCCCTGCAGGACGGATTCAAGGAGGGAGCTTGGAGAGTGGTGTTCAGTGACCCGGGATACAGGAGGAGAAGAGGACCAACGTGAAAGCCACGTGGGCGACCAATCAAGAGGGTTAGGGAGCTCCTTGTATGGAGCAGGAGGTGGGCTGTGTCCTAAGTTCCGGGTTAGAGGGGCTGCCACTCACAGAGAGAGGGTCAGTGGAAGCAGGGCACAACTGTTCGGAAAGGACTTACCACCCTTCACGGTCAGGTAACACCCAGAAGCCAGAGGGCTTTTTTAGTCTAGGGCTCCAGCAGGATGTTTGGGTTAGAACGACAGAACAGGGACTCGCAGGCGTGGAGACAGATGGAACCTGAAGCTACAGGAGTGGGCGAGCCGGCCGGGGGAAGAGCTCTGTGTATGGGGCAAAAGCAGGGCCACGCGCTCCCTGCCTGGAGGAATGAGCAGACTGGGCTGCCGAGCAGAGAAGGGGCGCTCGGAAAAGAGGGAGGCCGGGGCAACCGGGGAGCGAGTGGGTTGAGAGGGAGGCAGGGTGGCTGCTGAGAGGCCGAGGAGGCCAGTGAGCTGCATACCACGTGCGAGCTGACTCACGGGGCCGTGAATGGGTGGCACCAGGCCCGGCACACAGCAGGCGCCACATACTTAACAAATGGAACACGCGAGACGGCGTGCCTTCCCAGAACTGCTGCCACAGACAGTGCCGTGCCGGGTGGAGGCCAGGCCTGCGGGGAGGACCATCTGGCTGCTTGGGGAGCCTGCCTGGGGGCTGCGGGGACACGCAGAGGAGCCGGACCGTGGCGGCCGCTGTGCCACGCTGGGCAGCGGCCGCGAACGCTGGAGGCCTGTTTCCTGCCTTGATTATGGCTGTTTTAATTAACTGCGCTACAGCTGCCTCCATCTTGTTGAGTTTTAATTAAATTAAATGAGCTAACACTTCGTAGGCTGTCTCAGGCGGCCGCGGCTGGGACCAGAATCCTGCCCCTGCTGGGTGGTTCATCCCTTCCTCCTCCCCTGGGCATCATGGGGGCGTCCACCCGGCGGGAACTGGTGTGGAGGGGCTGGCACCCCAGGGAGTGACAGGACACCTCTGTAGCCAGCAAGGGCCTGAGAGGGGTTAGGGTTATGACCTCCTTTGTGGTGTTGACACCACAGCTGATGGGTACGGTTGGTGCTGGCCATCCGGCCCAAGCCTACCATCCCACAGCTGGCAGGAGGGCTCCTGGACTGAGGTTGACCAGCCCAGCCCGCACTGGCAGCAGATGAAGAGCTGCAGCCAAGCTGATTCCAAGGCTCCCTTCCCACAAAAACAGAATCAATTATCCTGGCGGGAGCCTCGCAGGCAGATCGATCGATGGGGCGACACCTCCCGCCCAGTTTCAAGGCAGCATCCTTGCTCACAGGGCTCCAAGCTGGCTCGACTGAGACATCCAGAGGAGACAGGTGGCCCTGGTGGCCGAAGGATGGCTGAACATCCCCCCGGCTGCAAGCCTCTGAGGTCCAGCCTTTGGAAGCCTGATGAATCAGACATCTTTGGCCTCTTTCCCTGCCGTCCGGAGAAGCACAGAGAAGCACTGTCCCGGCCCCCCTCTCAGGCCGGGCTCCAGGGAAGGCGAAGGATGAATGCTCACAGAGCACCTTCGCAGAGCCCAACATAGGCTGGGAAAGACACTCATGCCTCTAGCTGCAGAGGCGCACTGTAGTCTGGAGTCGGACAATCCCAGGAAGGTGAAAGAATCGCTGATGAGCAGCCCTCGCTGCCAAGCTCTCTTCCTGGGCAGGTCAGGTGGGCCTACAGCAGTATCTGGCCCACTCACCAGGTGCCCTCTGCTCAGCACTGGAAGGTCAACCCAGGCCAAGGCCTCCCGTAGCTCCCAGGCCCAAGAGGGAAGCGCTGGGGTCGGGCCCAGCGCCTTTCCTGAAGTCTGCGTGGCCCCTCAACCCTTGCCCTCTGCTCACCTGAACGCAGTTGCTTGATGCGGCCATTGCTCGCGGCGGGGTCCACAGGGAGAAAGTCCTTGAACCAAGAGATCTCAGGGTCTGGATTCCCGCCTGCTGCGCACAGCATGGTGGCCGTGCGGGCCTTCTCCACCACCTTCAGCTGAGGTCCCATGTCGATGGAGGGGAACCCAACGGGCAGCTGTTCCTCTGCAGACAGAAAGCAGACGTTTATGTTAGGGCTGGCACTGCCTGCCCAATGGGACCGTCATGATTCCCAGGGTAGCTGTGACCCTTGGCTCCTCTCTTCTCTGCATTCTAAGTATGAAGCCTGCCCTGACGTGAGGAACCAGAGTCTGGAGCCCCACTACCCAGCTGTGCCCTTCACAGGATCAGTGAGCTGCCAGGGGGCCCACCCTGTCCCGTCAGAGAGTTTACAGGTCTGAGAAGTAGGCCTCAGGCTGCAGACATGAGTACTTACCTCTCCAGGCCCTGGGAAAATGAGTTTTGAGCCTCTCCTGGCCACAGAAGAAAGTGCTTTGTGGACAGTGGGCTGTAGGGGGCCCGTGGCTCCCACAGTGGCATCACCAGCCATGGCTCAGCCCAGAGGCTCCCGTGCCATCCAGTCCCCACCCTCTTGTGTACATGGGTAGTGTCCTTTCTGCTGCCTGCATCCAGCCTTCAGCTCCACCATGGGGCAGAGCCCCATGTCACCACCTGGGTTCTGGCCCTGATTCTGGGCACCCCTTGCCTTACCAATGACCCATCTTCGATCCCTGGTCCCCACCCTGAACCTCCTTCCTTACTCAGTCCTGACCCAGGGGCCATTGAGGGCTGCTGGCGCCATCCCAGCCCACTGGGGCACCAGTCTAGTTCTTTCCAGGCCTCAATTCTACCTGCTCAGCCCTCCTGAGCAGTGGAGGGGGAAGCGGGGGCAGGGTCTGCCAGAGTTAGGGCCCAGGAGTCAGTGGGCCTCCATCTCTACCCACAAGGTGCTGATCAAGGAGAAGGGAAGAAGTACAGACATCTGCAGCCCTGTGTCCTGGGAATGTATTCTGAATTCCTAACACGGGGAAAGTTTGGGATCGTGCCAAATTAAGGACAATTAATTTTCCTCCCTCAATTATCGTGCCCTCAATGGCTCCGTCCTTGGCTCAGATCATCCCTCAGGCATAGCCGCCAGAGCCTAAAACCGGCATGTGTGAAGAGTCCATAAAACAGCGGGACCCAAAAGCCAGTCCCTTGTGCCAACTAGGCTTCCAGACACAAGTCGGAAGGCTGCAGTTCTGCACCTTGGTGGGGGGAGCGTGTCTCACAGGAGGACTCCAGCCCTTCAGGAATGACCTGCTGTTGGCTCTTCCTTCCACACTCACTTGGTGCAGCACCCCCACCCCCAGGCACATTCAAATATAGCCAAGGACAGCAGCCGCTTACTGATGCCTGCGCCCGTCTGGCCAAGCTGAGTCCTGGGCAGGCTGGTGTAAACTGACAGACCATGAGACTGTCACGTTTATCCTTTTCACATAACCCCTGTACCCTGAACCGCAGGAGCCTGGGGTCACTGTACCCTGAACCACTCACGCTAAGGACCAGGGCAAATTCCTCAGGCTGGCATCACATGATCACTCCAAACCCATCAACAATGGGGAAAACAGAGGCCCAGGTAGAGGGATAAAGGTCAGGTTTATGGAGCACTTCCTAGTTCCAGGTAATGCGTTAAAATGCCTCACAAACTGATCTAATCTTTACTGAAGCTATGTAAAGTATATGAGCAAATGGAGGCGCAGAGAGATCCAGGAACCTACCAAGGTCACAGAGTTAAGTCGAGGTGGGGCTGGGATGAGACAAGGTGGTGTGACCCCACATTGGGCAGGGTGTGGGCGCTGGGCTCTGGAAGGCCCTGCGGGAGCCAGCCACCATCCTGCTCCCATACCACGCCCTCTGCCGGCTGGGCTTCTGGCTGACCGCTCCATCGCAGACCCCTGCACACACGCCTCCGCGTTTTTATTTCGCAAAAGGAACACGACTGCTCCACACACGGGCACCCGCCGGCACGCACCACGTTCCAACACCGGCACGTACTGGTCACGCCGAGTCCGCTCAAAACCCATCCTGAGGGCGGCGGGGCTGCGCAGCGCCGCGGGAGGAAGGGTCCCTCCCCACTCCAGGCCGCCTGGTAACTATGGCAACGGCGGAGAGCCGGCGCCGCGGCAGAAAGGCGGCGCTTGCGAGTCCAAGCGGGGCGCGCATCCGCGGTCCGAGCCGCTGCGGCCCCTCCCGTCCCCTCCTGGGTTGAGTACCGCACCCCTTCTCAAGACCCTACTCCCCATCTCTAGGGAGCCCAGATTCCTTCCCGCTCAATCGACGCCTAGCTGTGGGCTCCCCCCTGAGTGCGCACAGAGCAGGGAGGTCCCCACATCTGCCTCCGGCCAGGTTTTTGCAGTGTGTCCCTCTGGGGCAAAGGTCGGTCCATCCTCTAATAAAAGGGTCCCCGCGAAGAAAAGAAAAACCCGTGGGGACTTTAGGGGACCTCAGAGGTACTGGGAAGCCTCTACAGCTCTTTGTGGATTCTGCCTGCATACACAGATAGGGCGCACACATTCCCAAGGTCTGCCCACACAGATCTGTGTACCTGTGGGTTGGGGACACACGTATGCATATACACTGGTCTTTAGATACTGCAGTGGGAACCCTGAGTTCTTCTCTGCCATCCTCACTGGGCAGAGAAAGGCTGCGGGGGCTGACGGGTGGGTGTTGGGAGCCTAAGGCTCAGAGAGGGACAAGAGCTGGGCCCAGGTCCCCACAGCAGGAATGCAGTTGGATCAGTGCTATCTTGGTGGCTTCCTGAAGGAGGAGGGAAATGCAGGAGCAGGAAACACTTGAGCATGAGCAGCTGGGGAGAGCTTTTAGGGGGAGGGAGGGAGGGGCTGCCTGAGTACGGGCTGGGGCAGGGCAGGGAGACAGTGGGAAGGTGAGGCTGGCTGGAGCTAAGGCCTGATGGATGAGGCTAGGGTAGGGGGGACAGGGGATCAGCCTAGGCCAGCTGGGGAGGGAGGCTGCTGCCGCCCCCTACAAAGCACACACAGGTCTCTTTGTCCAGCTCAGCTCCGGATGCCTGAGGCGGAGTCTGGGCCAGAGGGAGGGGGCTGCACCAGGGAGGCGGACAGATGGAGACGCCTCACGGGGTCCCGGAGCGGGCGGCACCGTCTGTCAGCAGGAACTCCTCACTCGTGTTTACCCAGCTTCCTGGCGTCTCTGTGTGCATGCAGGCACGCACGCGCGCGCGCGCACACACACACACACACACACGCACACACACACACACACTTACACCGGCTGCCTGGGGTGGCACCGTCTGTAGGCCTGACCCCCTTCCCGGTGCCTGACTGTTGGACCTGGCCTCACCTCTTCACTGAACGCCGACACCTAGATCCGTGCACAACCAGGGCCCCACAGAGAGATACATGGAGAAAGAGACAGGTGCAAAAATAGAAACCTCCATGTGCGTGCGGAGGGGCACCTGCAGCGACAGGCACCTGTGGAAACAGACGCACGCAAGCAGAGCCAGTGGGAGTGCACGCAGAGACGCGGAAACACACATGTGCAGACATGCAGAGCAACACGGATGCTGACGGGGCGAGTCCCCTGGAGACGCCTGTGGGGCCAGAGCAGGGAGCCGCAGACGTGCGGAGACGCACGCGGGGACCTGGTGGGCAGCGAGGCTGCTGGCTCCCCCAGCCCTCCGGCTCTCTAAGGGAGCCAAGGCTGCCTCAGGCCCTGTCCCTGAGGCAGCCCCATCCTTAGCAAGGTCAGGGTCAGGACACCGCTGGGCAAGCGGGAAAGGCCCCTCGGACCTGCGGGCTCCCACCCTTTCCACAGCCCCACCCCTCCCTCAGGCTGCCAGGCAGTCAGGGAGGCCTGGGGAGCCTTGGGCTCCCTTCGCAGCTTTCAGTCTTCATTTTCAGCTTTTTCTAAGAGAAAACTCCCACCTCTTCCAGCACTCAGATTTCATCAAACTTGGCATCTTAAAAGCCTGTTTTGTTTTTGAATCTGAGCTGTTTGGGGCCTGTCACTGAGAACAGCCAAGCAGGCGAGGCCTCCCCCTCCCAATCCCCTCTCCCCAGGACTTCCCTGGCGCCTCCCAGGGCTCTACTCAACCTGGCTAGTGAGGCCTCCCAGCCACACGCCACCAGGTGACCCAGGGGGCTGGCCTCAAGTCTGCACCCTCCACATTCCAGCGTCTGGCATCTGACCCACGCTGAACCCTCCTCCCAGGGTCCCCACCTCAGTCCTACTCCAGGACTATTCTCTCAGTCCCTTTACCCCGGCTAGGTTCCTTTACCCCGGCTAGGTTCCAGCCCGGGCCCTCCAGAACACTGAGAACCTCCCTTTTGCTCTTCAGGTCCCTGCAGCCCAGCTGCCACCCCCATGGCTGGACGCCAGCGTGCTTACCAAGGTCAACTATGACTCCACGGAGCTAAGTCCAGAGGCCACGTCTCAGCGGTCATCTTGCCCGACCTCTCGACAGCACCCCTCCCTGTTCTTCAGATTCTTTTCTTTTGACTTCCAGAGACTCATCCCTATAGGAAGACCTAGAGTCTGGGGCTCCATCCGGGCCCTCCTCCTGTCCTCTGGCTCCCTAAGACTTGCCATTTCTCTCCCCTCTATCTCCAGCTGTCCCTCAGAGTGCCAGGCAAAATCTGAACAAGGCCTCCTTGATACCCCTCCTCAGGATGCCTACACACAACTACTACAACAGATTTCTAAGTGGACTCATCAATTTACTGCTCAACTGGGTCCTCTTCTCATACCTGCACCTTAGCAAATAGCACTGCCATCTACGTGGCCTGAAGCCAGCAACCCTGAGTCACCCGCCTCCCCAGTCCCACAGGCAAGCTTTCTAAACTGCATGGAACCCAGTCTCCCTTCCTCCTCTACCCACTGCCTGGGTCTGGGCCACTGCCACCTCTTGCCTGGGCCGCTGCCCTGACCTCTCACTGTCTTCTGGTACCCGCCTCTGCATCCTCAGGGACCTTTCTGAAGCACATATTTTATCAGGCATTCCCCTGATAAAAATCGTCTCTCCCCTGGCAACCAGAGGCAGGGGACACCTCATCAGGGGTGGAGGATGTGCACACAGAGGGGCATTTAAAACCTCCAAGCTGGCTAGCTGTTCCCAGAGCTGCCGGTTCCGCTGCGGTCCTGAGGCTGGGACGAGGGGGCCAGGCACACAGCAGGGCCCTAAGTACCTGCGACTGCAGGGGTGGGAGGGGCAGGCTGGGCACAGGGAAGGCATCCAGGGTCTGTGGCTAACAGAAGAGGCAGGCTTACTGCCCACCCCACAGCAGGACCCATTCAGAAAGGGATCCACTTGGGCCCCAAGATAGATCAGAAGATAGATCAGAACTAGAAAAAAGTGGGGGAACCCAGGTACCAAGAATCTTCTCTAGGTTTCTTCTTCCCTAGATCTTCAAGACATTCCTGGCAATGCCCACCTACCGACACCTCTCCCACTCCTACATCTGAGGCTCAGATCTCTCCAGGGAATGGCTGCAGAGCCTCGTATCTGTGTGGTCCAGAATGTGACTACGGTCACAACAGGGCTGGAGGGATGGGTCACAGATCCCAAGGTCACAGGGCCAGAAGCACTTAGGTCACGCCTCAGCTGCAAGGGAAGGGGCAGAAGCTGGCCTGGGTTCGAGGTGCTAGGTTCTACGGGCCCTTTCTATGTCTTCTGTGGATGCAAATCAGGGAGGTGATGGGACCAGCTTCCTCAAAACAAGCCCGTTACCTGGACACGCATGCAGTGCAGGCAACAGGAAAGGGGTACGGCCGTCCTCTGCCTGTGACAGCCCTTTACCCAAACGCCCCACCCCCTCATCAGCCCTGGGCCAGGGACAGGGAGGAGGGTGACAGCTGACTCCCTGGGGAAACATCCACCCACCCTGAAAACACCAGCTTCTGTACTGGCCGTGCTCCGGGTGCAGCCAGCCCAGGATGGCAGGACAGGGTTGTATGCTGTTCACCAGTCATCTTCAAAGGGGCTTGGCATGGGGCTCAAGAGGGCCTCATCATCCTACAGTCCCCAGACCAGGGCCAAAACCACTGCCAAGCCTGGGGTCCAGGCCTAGCACTGACTGCCCGCCTCCTGCCACCAGCCACTACCCCACAGGCCTGACAGCAGGCCTCCCCCAGAGCCTGTCCCCAACGAAGAGGGCAAGACCAGGCGCGCCATGCGGGCACCTGGATTCCGGGGCCTCTGTGGCCTGAGTGGCGTGGTCCTGGTCAGTCACCAGCAGACAGCAAGGCCAGGTGGGAACAGGTGAGAGGGAGCCGGGGCTCAGTGCGGGGAGGAGATGAAGAGGAGAGAGTCCCAAGGCCTGGGTAGGATCCCTCCCTGGTTCTCCTCCCCCGGCCTGCCGAAGGATAGTTTCTCAGGCACTGGCAACAGCTCAGGCTGACCACTCTGCCCCACACCCATCTCTGTCTAGCTGCCCTGGCTGGCCACCAGCCTTGAGCAGGGATCCTGAGGGGACCTGGAGGCAATGAGTCCCACACCTCTGGCCTCCTGCAGCACCAGACTGACTGCACACACTCAGCCCAGGCTGCTTGCTGCACACGCCTTGCCCCGCTGTACACAACAGCCCATAAGGGGCACACCACCTGCTGTTCAGCCCGCACCCCATACAAACACTGTCTGATGCACACACGGCATGACGCACACCACCTGCTGTACACACCACACCGCATACACACTGCCTGATGCACGTACGCACATGCACACACACACACACACACACAGTCGGATGCACAGCCCCTGTTTTCTATACAACCCGTGAGGAACACACAGCCCATAAGAGTGTAACACCACATCACACACCTCACACACACAGCCTTCCAGACAGCACACAGGGCACACACGCCACAACACGGGTGCGTGTCGTCTGCTGTACCCATGACCACAAGCAAATGCTGCCTCTTGCACTCTGAGTCCGCCGAGCCAAGTCCTCCAAGGCAAGTCAGAAATGGCTCATCTCTGCTCCTTGGCCTTTCTCCTCCTCCTTCCCTCTCTCCTCCCCGGCCCTCTTCCCCTTCCCCTTCTCCTAGACCCTTCCAGAACCTGCCCAAGTCACCAGGGCCTGGCCCACACCTCTGTTGTCTGGCACCCTCTGGGGCATTCCTGACCACGGTACCTCCCGGCCGGAACCCACTGGCCCAGGCACATCCTGAACCTCCAGACTGAGCTCCAAGACCCTCCTGGCTCTCCCACCTCCTGGAAGGAAAGGCCGGGAAGCAAGGCCTGCCTCCCCTCCCCCTCAGCTCCCCCTCCCTCGTGAGGGAAAATGTCAGATTCCCTGTCTCAGTGGCGGCAGCAGGCGGGTTGGAGGGGGAGTGATTCAGCCTCAAGAGTGCGGAGTGAGAAGAGCTTTTCCTGCCATTACCCGGCGAGGGAGAGGCTGGCGCGCTAATGGCTTCAATTACCACTCAGACAGGAACGCTGGGCAGCTCACCCCCAGCCAGCTTGTGCCGGGCACCCCCACCCTGTACCCAGCCCGGGCTGGGGAAGTGGGGAGGCAGCTGGCTGGGCATCGCAGGGCAGTCGGGACTCCCTGGGGGTGGTGGTCTTGCCCAGGGAGCTGGGTGCAAAGGCCACAGAGTGGGAGTGGTGTGGGGTGCTTCGGATGTGAGAGGAGCTGGGCAGGGCAGGGAGCCCGGCGTGGACACGCAGGCCTGGCACACAGCAACCTCTCAGCGGAGCCGCGTCACCCAGGGAGCCCTGGGCCACTCCCCTGAAGTGCCCAGCGTGTGCCGAGCTGCACGTAAGGAACTCAACCTTGAGTCCCGGTCCCCAAGCCGGCTTCCTCCTCTCCCCAGGCCTCCTCCTGGGAATGGCCCTGGCTCTCTTCTGACCCAAGCCCACAGCTGTAGTCAAACCACCCTTTCACCCCACTCCTACACACCCAGCCTCTCTGGCCAGCAGGGGAGGCCTGGCACAGCTGCGGGGAGCTGCTTTCCTCAGGCCCCGCCCTCTGGCACCTTTTCGACCTCCTACTCCACTCCTTTCTGCCAAGCCCAGAGCCAGTCAAGGTTACGCAGACCAACATGGCAAGTCAGCATTTCACCTTCCGGGTGCTGTGTTTCAGGAGCAGGAGCCGGGCTCACTCGGGCCTATAGCTCCATCCCAACCGGGCCAGGAGCAGGCTTTGGTGTCTCCCCAATCTCACCAGACACCTCTCACACCCAGAAGCATGAACACACCCCAGTCCCCTGCTAGAGAAACCCTCCTCTAAGAAGGCACCTCCAGAACTAGCGTGTAGGGACTTTGTGGGGACTTTTCCTCCAACACTAATAAGGAGCCTCTCTTCCCTTTAATGCGAGGGCCTGAGAGACGCCCTCTGGGGTGGGAGCCACAGTCTGGCCCTTCAGCCACCTCCCAAATGCCAGGGCAGGGCAGGGCAGATGGCTCCTGCTGGGACAGCGAGCAACAGGAGGGAGGGCAGTGCTGAAATACCTGTCCTGAGGTCATGAGTGGGGAAACTGAGGTCAGGGGTGGCAGGGAGGAGCTCGAGAGCACCCAACCGTCAGGGATCCTGGCGCAGGGCCTGTCTTCTGGGCCCCGCCCCTCAGGGGAGTGGACAGTGTGGGCCGCGTGCCCCAGAGGCCAGGCAACACGACACCAGGCACAGGGAGCTCACGCGTGTGGGCCTTAGGGTGTGCAGCTTTCAGCTCTACAGCAGCCACCATTCATGCTGGAACCCAGCAAAGTGCTTAACTGCGCCCTATTTAATCCTCCCAACCAGCCTGAGTGGCAGGCATCACGTCCCGATTTACAGATGGAGCACAATGAGGCTTCGAGGCCCGTTACTCACCCGAGGTCACAAGGAAAGGGAATAAGCGGTCCAGAGCCCGATCCTAACCGCTGCCCCTCTTAAGCTGGAGGGCCCTGCCCTACCTCGCAGGAGATACACAGGCACAAAGGAGTTACCGAACGGATATGAATGTGAATGCATAAAGCCACAGTGTGAAAACGGCTAACAAAAAGATGTTCAACTGTTCTTGTAATCAAAAAAATGCAAATTAAATTGAGATGCCATTTTTTGCCTATTAACTTGGCAAAGATTTTTTTAATGGTAATTCCCACTGCTGGTGAGGATGTGCAGAAAAGAGGCCTTCTCATGCCCTGTTTGATGGGTGTGTAAACTGACACAGTCTTCTGAAAATATTGAAAAGGCTAAACATCGCATGTGGCCCTTTGACCAAGCAATTCCACTTCCGTGCATCTAGGAAATAATCAGGAAAGTGAACACATCTGTAAGGAAGCGCGCAGTCCCTTATTTATACAACCAAGATACGGGAAACAACATGTGTGTCCAACAATAAGGGAATGGCTGAATAACTTAGGGTACTTGCACGTGACACTCCCCCACAGCCTTAAAAACAATGATGCAGAAAAACACTTAATGGTGAGGAAGATGTTCATATGTTTTTTTAAAAAGCAGTCTACAAATCATTGGGCAGAATGTAATCTTGTTTTTGTTACATATATAATGCATGCACAGAATATGGACTATAAGGAAATAACCAAATGTTAATAGTAGTGGTAAGGTAAACAGGTGATTTTTAATTTTTCTTATGTGCTATTTTATACGTACCGAAATTTCAACAGTGAACAGGTATTGGTACTGCAATTTTTTTTTTTAAAGCAACAGTCCAAGCCATATTTTGAAAATACATGTAGACATAGTCAGACTGATGCCTTCATCATGGCAGGTGGGAGTGGGTGGCGATGATGTCACTCCCTGTCTGTGGCTTCCTATGTCCCCAGTAAAGTGTTTCGAAGCCCGGTTGGTCCTGTGTGATCTGCCCTCCAATCTCTCCAGGCTCATGCTGAACCACCTACTCTTCCCCACTTTACTGTGTGTCTCCCAGCCACCCTCCACCCCAGAGCCAAATGGAACCACTCAAGAGTTCTCTGAAAGCTCCACGGTCTCCTGCCTCTGGGCCTTGGTGTGAGCTGATGCTATTTCCCCACCGAGGCCCCCATCCCAACTCCCACTTGTCTTCAGGACTCAGACAACAGCTCCCTCCTCCCCTGAACCCCTGCGCGCCCCCACCCCCCACAGTCCCCTGAGCCTTTCCTGCAGAGCGCAGAACATACTGGAGACTGAAGTCGCAAGGGCAGGACCAGGTCAGATAACTCTCAGGACACAAGGCGTCATTAGGGCATGTTTGTGAATGAATGGAGGAGCCACCAAGTGAGAGAGGTCATTAAAGTCCACATACAGAGCCCCAGCCTCCAGCCCAGTGCCCTTGCTCATAACAGTGACGGGGAACACGCTTCTCTGAAGCCCCTCCCTCACCAGGTTCCACAAGAAAATCACATCCACTACCACGAATCATGTACCCCAAATGATACGTAGCTACCACCTCACACCTCAGGTCAGGCCCCAGACCCCAGCCAAGCAACACCCCGGCTCAGCACAACACAAAGATGCCACGCATACGCCAAAAACCCAGTGATCATCGCTGTCCACCGCGGACCTTCTCAGACCCCAGGATGGCCAGTTCTCTCCTCCAAACACGCCGCAGTCCACGGTGGGGCTGGGGCCGGCCGGCTGGCTCATCCCCTACATGAGTCTCCCCACCCCTCAATGCCGCATCCCTTTCCAGGAGGTACCTTCGAGCACTGAGAGCTTGGCACTGGTGTTGATCTCCCCCAGACTGTTGGTGGCCGTGCACTCATAGATGGCTTCGTCTCGCTGCACCCGCAGCGGTTGGATCCGCAGCACAGACCCTGCCCCGTCGTCAAACTCAATGACCTGCCGGAGGAGAGACACACGGTCACAGCCTGCTCAGGACAGACACCGGGGCCTGCTCAGGCTCAGCCTTTCTGTTGCCGAGAAAAAGCCCCCAGGGAGGGAGATCAAGAGGAGGAGATACAGGACCAGACCTCAAAACAGGCAGACCTGGAGCCCTGCCTGCCCCCTCCCACCCGAGGCTGTACCTCAAAGCGCTGGGAGCTGACTTTCTTCCCCTTCTTCATCCATGTGATGCGCGGCTTGGGTTCCCCCGTGGCTTGGCACACGAAGGAGGCCACCCCTCCTGACAATCCAGTCTGGTCCTCGGGGACCTTGACGAAGACGGGTTTGCCTGGAGAGAGAGGAACGTCAAGTCACCACGGGATGGTCACTGCAGACCTGGCCTGTGTTACAGCGGGCAGGCGTGGAGAAGGGGAAGACAGGTCTATAACGGAAACAACGGTAGTGATGCCCAGCCCTCACGCGGTGCTTCTTATGTGTCAGGCGCTCTTCAAAGAGCTGGGAGCACCTCGGGTGGGTTTCATTTTTGCTTACAGAGAACTCAAGCTACACAGCGGTGATGGGATCTGCCCAACACGACAGCCGCTTAGTGGCAGAGCCGAGGCTGGAACCCAGGCAGCTGAGTCTGGGCTACTGAGCCTGTACTTTAACTGCTTCACTCGTCTGTCTCCCATCCTCCCAACAATTCCAAGCTCCAGGACAAAGGCATGCTGAGAGCTGCTGGGAACGACCCAGCCTCTCGCAGACATGACTGCTCTCCACCCAGGTGATGGTACCACCACCTACCCCAAGGCTCAAGCCAGAAACCATGACTCCTCCTCTCCCCGGACCCCACGCACCATCCGTCCCGGAGGCCTAGACATTCCATCTCCTAATCCAGAGACACCCTATCTCTGGATGTCTTCCCAGGTGAATAGTGAAGTGAAGTCGGTCAGTCGTGTCCGACTCTTTGCGACCTCATGGACTGAAGCCTACCAGGCTCCTCTATCCATGGGATTTTCCAGGCAATACTACTGGAGTGGATTGCCATTTCCTTCTCCAGGGGATCTTCCCGACCCAGGAATTGAACCCAGGTCTCCCGCATTGTAGACAGACGCTTTATGTCTGAGCCACCAGGGAAGTCCTTATGCTTTCCTGTAAATCTACCTTCTCCACCCAGCTCCACTGACTGGGTGATTGCCTTCTGACAGCCTGGATGTCTCCCCAAAGTTCCACCAAGAAGCAGCGGGAAGGCGAGAAGGGAATGGCCTTGGACACTGTATGCTCACGCCCACCCATGCCCCTCTGATATACAACAGGGTCAACCTGGAATCCCACCACCCAGGGTCATGAGATGCGGGAAACCCAGCCTTCATTAAGATGTAGCAACACCTCGTTAATCCCGACAGTGGATCCATTTCCTATTAATCAGGCCAATGAACAGCTCCAGGAAGGCTGACACTGTGAGAAGTGACCTTTCAGACCACCTGCTCGGTGCTGATGAGGCCAGGCCTGGCCTGGTCTCTGGCACAAAAACATGTTTGTGCAATGATGATAATCCCACTCTGTACCCGGTACTTTATCTCATTTAGTCCTCTGCTGCTTGTTGTCCCCAGTTTAAAGGCACAGAGAGGTCAAGTCACTAGCTCAAGGTCACACAGCCAATGAGCAGCACATCTGAGATTTGAGTTCAAGCCTGTTTGACTCCAAAACACCTGGCAGAAACAGTTCACCTTGGTGTAGTTGGAAGCTTTGTCATGAGCAGAGTCGGGGGGTGGCAGGGGCCAAAGCCAGACCAAAGAAGGTTGAGGAGTAAGTTGGGGGTGAAGAAGTAGAGAGCAGAGAACAGTGGCCGTTTAAAGGACACTGGCTGTGATGCGGAAGAGAAAGAAAAGATGGCACTTGGAGGGGATGAAGACTGGAGAGAGGTTTTTACATTCTTGTTTCTTTTTTCCTAAGATGTGACAGCACTTTTAAAAAATAATTTTATTTATTGACGGGGCTGGGTCTTCGCTGCCGCACAGGCTTTTCCCTAGCTGCAGGGGAACTGCGGGGCCTACGCTCCAGTTGTGGTGCGTGGACTCACTGCGGTGGCTGCCCTTGCTGCAGAGCACGGGCCCTAGGGCGAGTGGGCTTGGCTCGGCAGGTGCAGGCCTCGGGCTCTGGAGCACAGGCCCAGCAGTTGTGGCTCCTGGGCTCAGCTGCTCTGCGGCATGTGGGATCTTCTCGGATCAGAGATTGAACCTGGGTCTCCTTCATGGGCAGGAGAATTCTTTACCGCGGAGCCACCCGGGAAGCCCAGAAGATGGAATTCAAATGCTGATGGGAAGGAGCCAGCAGAGAAAGAAGGTGAGGGGCAACAGACGGAGCAGCGTCTCAGGATGGAAGGGTCTGGGGGCCAGCCACTAGGCTCAGGAGACAGCTGCCGTGCAGAGCTGGGAGGGCTCAGCCCTGCAGGGAGCAGGGAGGGGCCCATCTTACCTGGCACCCCAGCGTCCAGCGGTCTGCAGGTGTTGTGTAACGGTCTGTGTGATTATTACGAAAGGTCACTAACTATCTCTGAGCCTCGTCTGCTAAACAGCACTAGAGGCAGGGGTCTGTGCAGACAAAATGCGATGATGTCTGTAGGCTGCTCCCACAGCTGGACATGTAGTAGACTTCGCCTGTGGGCAGCTATCACCCTCTTTAGCACCAGTAGTGTTATCATCCCCATTTTAGAGATGGGGAAATGGAGGCTCAGAAGGTCAAACAGCCAGATCAACACTGATCTGGTGTAAAGCCAGGATTTGAGCCAGCATTCCAAACCCTAAGCACAGCTCAGGGCTTCCCTGGAGAAGGGAGACTTGGGGACCTACCCGACTTGCACTTGGGAGTACCCAGAGGGGACAACGGCAGCCCTGTTGGGGTAACATGCAAACCTGCTGGGGGCCAGAGTGGCACAGGGACACCAGAAAGGTTCAGAGAGCCTCAGGTTGCCTCACTCTTGCTCCGACTGCCCTCTGGAGGCTCTGGACACTCCCAGTCTGCAGAGCCTGTCTTTGTACGCTGGTCCTTTCAGTCAGGTCTTCTCAAATAGGACCCCTCCTTCCACATTCGGAGGTGGGGAAAGAGTCTCCTACCCATGCCTCTGCATACTGCACACCCCTCCCCACACCTCCAGACTGCGGCTCCCCTCTCCTGCTCTGCTATCACCTTAGTCCAGACAACACCTTCCCTCAACTGGACACTGCGCCAACCTAATCAGCTGCATCCCTGCCTCCAGTCTTGTCCTCTCCAGCCTAGTGTCTGTTCAGCAGCCGGAGCAAAGCGGCAGCCTCTTCCCTGATCAAAACCCTCTAGAAGCCTCCCACGGCTTCTGAAACAAGACGTAAACGCCTGTCGTGGTGGATAGAGCCCTGCCAGGTCTGACCCCAGCCCTCCACACCCACCAGAGCCCTGGCTTCCCACCCTCTGGATGAGCAATGCTCATCCTGCACCTCGGGGCCTTTGCATAAGCTGTTCCTCCTGCCACAAACCTCTCAGACCACCTCTTTACCCACTGTCTCCTATCCACCTTTCTGATCTGTTTGGACATCATTTCCTCAGAAAACCTTCGTGCGCCTCTGCTGTCGCCCCCACCTCGACTGGCGTGGTTCTGCGTTTGGGGCTTTCTGGTGACCCGCCTCTGCCTCAGCCGTGCTCATGGTTTGTTATGTCCCGTGTGAGGTTTCTGCTTTTGCTCACGGTTTGTTACGTGCACGTGTGAGGTTATTACTTTTTCCACATTGTGGAGGAGTATTTGATTCATGGCTGCTTCCCGGCAGAGAACAATAACCCTGGGCAGGGCAGAAACCTGCCTGCCTTGCTTCCCTCCCTGTCCCAGCGCCAACCCCACTCCTGGCACAGGGCAGTGGGGCGTACAAGGGAGGTGACCCGACGACCGGGGGGAAGGCCTGTGGAGGAGGATGGGGGTCTCGGGCCCCCGTGCACCACCCTGGGGAGCCCTCAACACCTGCTTGGGGTGGAACCCCCCGGGTTCCTGCCTCAACCTGCCAGCTGCAGAAACCAGAGGCTGGAACCTGCTGAACCAGACGGCTGGGTGAGTGGGCCTGGGGGTGGGGCCTCTTTGCCAAACAAAGAACCGGGAGCTGGGGAGGCAGCCAGGTACAGGTCACGAGAGAAAGGGGAAGGCCTGAGTACAGTGGAGGCTGGACGGTGCCCAAGGCCTGGGGCTGTCGAGGAGGCGGAACCTCCCGGGGAGGCTGGAGAGGGGCCAGGGCCCTGCCCAGCCCACCCACCCACCAGGCTCTGGCAAAGACTGGCAGTGTGCAAGCCCGGGGCAGTCCATGGGGCAGGTCTCTCCCCTTCATCAGACCAGACCCTCACTTCTCTCAGCCCACTCACCCCCACAGGAGGGCACCTCTCATCCCACAGCTCTGCCAAGCCCTCGCCTCTTTCACCAGCTGCACTTCTGGGGGCCCAAATCCTGTCTCCCCGCTGCCTTTCCCACACTCACTCCTGCTACCCTCTCCGGGCTCACCTTTCTCGACTCTTTCAAAACAAAAACAAAAAAAAAGTCCCTGCCACAGGCCAAGCACTGTGTGGGACACAGCTCAGGTCCTGTGGCGATGCTATCCCACCCAAGCCCATGGGCATCCCCCCTGCCTGCGCATGTGCCCAGCCCCTCTCACGCACCCTTCTCTAAGCCTGTGAGAGCCTGCTCTGCGCCCCTCAGCCTTTGGGCTACAGTCACTGGTCAGGTCTCCAGGCAGGCAGGGAACCTCAGTGACTTAACCACTCTGCCCAGTACTGACCAGAGCTGGCGTCCAGGGAGGGTCTGAACAGAACTTCCAAGGACACATGCCTGGAGGTGGGGTCACCTCCCCTCCATACCCAGCCCTCCCTGACAGCATGGAAGTCATGGCTGCACAGGCCTTTGGGCAGCAACTCCCAGGGGCATATGCCCCGGACACTCTCAGGCAGCTGAGCCCACGCCAAGTGGGAGGGAGTAGCCTAGGAGAAGAAACAAGTGGGCTGCCTTGGGGGGCCGTGAGTCCCAGGGCCCAGCCAAATGTAGCTGCCTAAGGCTACTCCCCAGGGAGATGACTGCTACTTTGTACCTTCCCTGCAGCCCCTTGTACACAGGCACACAGACACGCAGCAGCCAGGGGCTGTAAGGGAGGGCAGGGAGGCGGGTTTCCCCGGCCCTGAACAGCCTAATGAGCTGGGGACTCATTAACGCTGGCTCCTGTGACCACTTCTGGCATCCCCGGGAGGGAGGTTCGCTCAGAGACAATCCTGGGCTCCCAGGGGACACACAGGGAGCTCCAGGTCATGGCCTGGGATGGAGGGAGCACGTATGAAGTGTCAGATGCCTTGAACATGTGACCTCAGTTAACCTTTCCAGGTAGAAGTGACTATCCTCATTGTGCAATAGGAAAACAGTACCTGAGCGGGAAAGCAACCTGCTGGAAGTTTCACAGAGGGCAGAGTCTAGACGGGCCACCAGGTCTGGCCGCCCCACGGATGGGGTGCTGGGGTGGGGAAGGCACCGCTGAGCCACGTGCAGCATGCTGCCTGGCCCGCTCCAGCTCCACAGGCCGGGTCGGGGCTGTGGTGACAAACACACCCCCAGTTATTTAGGACTTTACCCACCCACCTATACGTCTAGCCTTTAGGCATTCTGCCCCGCTGCTGCTAAGTTGCTTCAGTCGTGTCCGACTCTGTGCGACCCCATAGACGCCAGCCCACCAGGCTCCCCCGTCCCTGGGATTCTCCAGGCGAGAACACTGGAGTGGGTTGCCATTGCCTTCTCCAATGCATGAAAGAGAAGAGTGAAAGTGAAGTCGCTCAGTCGTGTCCGACTCTTCACGACCCCATGGACCGCAGCCCACCAGGCTCCTCTGTCCATGAGATTTTCCAGGCAAGAGTACTGGAGTGGGTCGCCATCGCCTTCTCCACGTCCTGCTCTGGGCTCCTATGATTTCCAGTAACTAGTCTGCCCCACGCTGTCCGGGAACAAAAGGGAGATGGTGCTCATGGTGGTCTTCTCATGGGCTCCAGGGAGAAGCCCGTTCCTGCGTCTTCCCCCGTCTCATTAGGCAACACCCCCCCCAACCTTTAGCAAATGCCCACTCACCCTTCAGGGCCCCCGTTTTCCAGGAAGCCTCTGACCCCCTCCCATGACGCTTAGGTCACTACCTCTGGGGGTGCCAGCACGGCCCCCAGCGCAGCGCACGCTGCAGTAACCCCACTGCAGGTTCCAGATGCAGGCCTGTGTGGCTTCTTCCCACTGAGCGCCCGACAAGCACACAGCAGGTCAGCAGAAACCTCTTCCTGCTCAGGACCACCTCTGGCCCCACAAGCTGCCCTCTTCAGAAACACAAGCCCCGGCTGGGGGAGTCCCCAGGCCCCACGGCCAGGTCCCCGCCGGAGCTGACTCGGCATTGACATCGCCATCGCCTTCTCCACGTCCTGCTCTGGGCTCCTATGATTTCCAGTAACTAGTCTGCCCCACGCTGTCCGGGAACAAAAGGGAGATGGTGCTCATGGTGGTCTTCTCATGGGCTCCAGGGAGAAGCCCGTTCCTGCGTCTTCCCCCGTCTCATTAGGCAACACCCCCCCCAACCTTTAGCAAATGCCCACTCACCCTTCAGGGCCCCCGTTTTCCAGGAAGCCTCTGACCCCCTCCCATGACGCTTAGGTCACTACCTCTGGGGGTGCCAGCACGGCCCCCAGCGCAGCGCACGCTGCAGTAACCCCACTGCAGGTTCCAGATGCAGGCCTGTGTGGCTTCTTCCCACTGAGCGCCCGACAAGCACACAGCAGGTCAGCAGAAACCTCTTCCTGCTCAGGACCACCTCTGGCCCCACAAGCTGCCCTCTTCAGAAACACAAGCCCCGGCTGGGGGAGTCCCCAGGCCCCACGGCCAGGTCCCCGCCGGAGCTGACTCGGCATTGACTCGGGGCCTCTGGGCTAACTCTTGGCAGCTGCCTCTCCGGCCCTCTTCCCTGCACTTCCCTCAGAGGCCAGGGCCCCCATTCATTTGTCTCGTTAAGAGGCCTATAGAAACACATTTGTCCGCTCCGCGCTCCACTGCTCCGGTCGTCAATTCTCTGGGGCGCCTGGCCCTACCTTTTGCAGCAGCTCTGTCCATGCTGCCTGCCTGCCCTGGCTAGAAGTCTCCCAGGCCCAGCCTAAGGCTGGCCAAGGTGTGGGGGCAGGGACAAATCCAAACATCTGCGCCTCCTGGGGTCAGATCATCGCAGCCCCAGCCCATGCCCCTCTTCCGCTCTCTGCCTGTGAGCAGAACCCGATTCACCTGTTTCAGCATCTCCAGCTGGCTCCTACCTTCAAGGCCATGGTCTTTGGGCTCTGGTCCTTAAGAGACCAGCATGGAGGTTCTTAGACTCTGCTCTGTTCCACTCCGCTCCTACTAGGGGTTCAGGCCTGGCTCCACCCTCCCAATTCAATTACTCATCTACCAAACTCCAGGCCCTGAGCTGGACAGTGGTCTGACCCCCTGGGACTCGCAGACCTGAGACAGAGTCACATGTGCCCAGGGGAGCAGCACATGACCGAGGCTCCTGGGGGAGGTGATGGCTCCAGGTGAGTGGAAACCGTCGGGTGAAGGGGACGGGGAAGAGGGCTCCTATCAGAGGACACAGGAGAGCACGGGAGCAACTGAGACGTCAGCACTGGGGGGTGTGGTGAAGGATGGGGCAGGTGAAGGATGAGGCTGGCAGAGGCTCAAAGATGCAGGGCCTGGACCCCAAGGCTCCAACCAAAAGGCAACAGAGAGCCAAGGATTTTCAACTGAGAGACAACGTGGTCAGGTTTCCATTTCGCACCATGACTCCCACCATGGAACAGAGACTGGAGACAGGAAGCCACCAGGAGGTTGTGGCCTGCAAAAGCCCCAGAGAGCGCTGAGCCTGGCTTGGATGAGGCCGTGGAGGGAGAGGTGGATGCATTCCAAAGATATTCAGGAAGGAGAAACAGCAGAACCTGATGATGGATTAGATGTGGGTATGAAGAGTGGGAGGAGGCCCAGGTTTCTCACTTGGGTGGCTAGGTGGGTGGGAAAGCCATTCACAGGAGAGAAAACATAGAAAGCTGGGCAGGTCTGGGGGGATGAGGGTGTGGGTACAGGTTCCAGCATGTTGGGTCTGAGTAGGAGGGGAGGCAGTGTCGCTCCCAGGTGTATTGTCTCTGACAGCCAACAGAGTGGTCCTCCCTCTGCTCTCAAGCTCCCATTTGAAGGCCCTAAGAGTGTCCAGAGCGAGGGTGGGTGAGCGAGGCCAGCAAGTCAATGTCCAGGGGCTGACTCTGATGAGCCTTGGCCTCCTTGCCATCTCAGAGTCACACCCAGTGACTTTCTACCCCAGGCTGTCCCTGCAGGCTCTCTCCAGTACCCCCTACCCTGCCCTGCTCCTGCTAGCCTGGCCCTCTCATCACCAGCACCTTAAGGCTCTCATCACCCCACGCCCCACACCCCAAGAGGAATACCCTGTCTCTCCCTTGCCCTAGGAGCCCCACCCAGCTCAGCCTGGAGGACAAAGGGTGGAGCTCTCCAGTCTCACCCCCTCCAGGGTCTGGTCCTGAATAATTAATGAGCCCTTAGGAGAAAGGGCTTAGGTGGGGCAAGGAGAGAGCTCTGCACCCAGATACTTGGGAGACGGGGCGGGGGGGAACCTATGGCCTGCTGACCCCCGGGCTGACCCCCAGATTGGCCTTGGGCCAGCTCTGGGCTCCAGACAGGATGGGAACAGCCCCGTTCCCCAGGGACCTTGGCTCCAACCTCGCCCCTCCTCCTCCGTGTGCAGATTGGCTAAATCTGCCCTGTGCCCCGCCTCCCACCAGTAACCAAGCAGTGGTAACCATGGTGACGGGGCGGGCTACGGCCAGTCTTGTAGTGCCAGGCAGGGGGAAGGGCGGCAGGAAAGGGACCAAAGTTGGATCTGGGCAGGGGACAATCCCACCTCCCCCAACACACAAGGAGGGGCGCTGGAGTCCAGCTTCCTGTGGCCAAGTGCAATCTTTCCCCATGCTAAGGGCTGAGGGGCTGGGGGAGGGGATGCCCCTCTGCCTTGGAGCAGGGAAGGGAAGGAAGGGTTCAGTGTCTACAAGGGCCTAGACCAGGGGAAGGGCTATGGTGACCCCCTTCTCACCCTTCCCTGGACCTGTGCACACACCTGGTGTCCCATTCACACATCCACTCACGTTCCTTGTATGCAGCCCCCCTATTCCAACACCATCCCATGATGCAACCCACACTGTGCCTTCTGCACAGGTCCACAGCAGCGGACACAGTACCCGCCTGAGCACATCGTCTGTGACCACACAAATCCCGGGCACGTCTCACCTCTGGCCCACAAACAGGGTCACACTCACACACGCCCAACCCTGCAGCACTGTAAGAGACAGGTGGGTATTCCACAGGGTGCTCCTTGGAGGCGGGTGCTCCAAGCGGGAGGCCTCTCTGGGACAGAAGGTCTGGAGGTATATTAGCCATCCCGTCTCTCCTGGTGACTGATCCCATCCCCCCTCCCAGAGTCCTACTAGGAAGAATGCATCCTTTCCATCTGGGAGGCCCCACACCTCGAGGGGCCAGACTTACTGTCGCCATGGGCACCTGCCACCAAACCCAGCATCACAAGTGCAGGGACGAGGGGCACCATCGTCCTCCCTGGGGCTGGCTCAGGGGTCATCCGGGGCTCTAGCACTGCGGCCAACCACAGCCTGAGACAGTCAACCTGTGACGGAGAGAAGGGCAGAGTTAACTGGCTGGTATCCACCCATGTCCCACTGTCCACCCGCCACCTTCTGGCCCCCACTCACCACCAAGACCACCTGGTTCAACTGACACCCCCACCCCGGAGTGTGCAATGACCATACAGACCTTCCAGATCTTGTGCAAACCCAGACTCCTCCTCAATTCCCTGGCGACCCCAAGGATAACCCACCAGTCATATGTAGGGAGAGTATGAGAGGCCCTCAGGCCATCCTCTAAACCTGAGTAGGGGGCAGGGGCTTCTGAGAGTGGAGGATGCACAGGGATGTTCCATTCCGGACCCAGAGTTTCCAACACACCTCCATAAGGGGACTGGGACAGGGAAACGGGGTCCAAGAGACGCAGACACACAGGGGGAGACGGAGACTGAGATAGAGCAGTTAGCAGACCCACAGAGGCCAGGAACTCCAGAGTTCTGAGGCCTCCTGCTGCCCCTCCTCTGCCCAGCAGAGCCCACATGGGGGCACAGGCCTCAGAGCACAGCCCTGGCGGCTGCAGACAGGATCCAGGTATTAGGGGCTTGGAGCCAAAGCCGCAACCCGTCTGGGCTCGCCAGGATGCACTCTGGACAAGTTGCAGCCGCCCTGCCTGGCCACCCTCCTCCTACCCAGTTCCCATGGCACCAGCCTTCTCTACAGGAAAATCACAGGGAGGCCCTAGTGGCCAGGACTGGGGGTGAGGGACCCCGAGAGTCCACCCCACACCTCCCCTGCCCTACCCCAGTGGCCCAGAGCAGACCCGCTGACGGGTGCAAGCTCCAGATGGTGACTCACTCACAACTGCCCTCCAGGCTGAGCCAGGAACCTGGGCAGCGGAAGACCATGCGGGATAGTCTGAATGCCTCCAGACCTTTCTTACAGGGCTCCTCGGTCGAGTGTGCTCCTTCCCCTCCACACACACCCTATCTGGCACCTGTGCAGAGCACTCAGCATGGTCACACTAGACGGTACAGACACACTGCTATCACTCCCGGCCCGGATGGCGAGCTCCTGAGGGTCTCTCTCCCACGGCTCCCATTCAGCGGGGTTTAGGAGATCTGCTCCAGTGCCCACCTGCTCGACTCACACCTTGCTCTGGGACAGGGGCTGGTGTACAAAGTCCCTCATTAATGCCCTGGGGACACAGCAGGGCACAGAGTGATGGTGGACACCTTGGGGCTCCACGGTGGCTCCGACAGACTCGGGTGGGAGAGGGGACCAGACCCAGCTGACCCACAGGGCGAGAGACTCTGCAAGGAGGTGACAGGGCTGGAAACAGGAAGAGACAGGACTCAAAGATGGCTCTGCTCTGCCCTGGAACTTGGACCCCAGTCTCAACCGGGACAAAGTTCAGAAGAACAGAGGGCAGAAGGTGAGCAAAGGTGCTGGGACAAAGCAGGAGGCCTGCGCAATGAGGTAGGGGCTGCCCACAAAGGGGAAGCGGGGAGCTGTCTCTCGTCCCAAGATTGTACCGAAAAGTCTGAGATGGGCTAAGCAGCAAAAGCAAGAGCGCTGAAGCAGCCTGGCGGGCACCCAGCCCCATTTACCCCGAACCTGGGGCTCTGCTCAACGGTCAGAGTCCAGGTAGCTGAGAGCAGGAGAGAGGGCTTCCCCACCGCGATGCCTTGTATGGGCACGTTGGGATGCAGGTCACGCATCACTAGGGCACTGCCTGTCTGGGCGTGGTCACCACGGCACTGTCGTGATAGAGCTCAACCTCCCAGCAGACATGAGGGGGTGAACGGCCGGGCCGGGCTGTCAGGGGGGTGTGGGCCCTTGATAAAACTATCCTGCATCCTTGGTGCACGTAGCAGTGGCATGTGGCACCACAGGACAGAGGCAGAGGGGACTAGTACCGACATCACGGGGTGCAAGAATACGATATTCACAGAGGTCTCACTCCCAGGTATTGTACAAGCAGCCCAGGTGTGCACCTGTCCCCCCACCACCCGTGCAGACACACACGTCTCTCTGGCACGGATGCAGCGGTGACACTGTGAGGTTCAGCACAGCACAACCGTCACGGAGTATAACTCCCGGTGTAACAGCCAGTGAGCCATAGCCCCCTGCAGCTGCCTTGGCACAGTAATCGCAGCAGGGCATCTCCCAGGCAGAGACGTCACGGAGGTGTAGCCGTCCCGGCCAGACGCCACGTGAATGTGGACAGACATCACGGGTGCGCAGCTGCCCGATGGACATTACCGAGGTACACTATCACAGAGAAATAACACCAGTCATAATATCAGGGGGTGTCAGTCCCCAGCACAGCCATAGCGTCACTTGGTCATGTCTGATCCCTCTCCGACCCCATGGACTGTAGCCTACCAGGTTCTTCTGTCTGAGGGATTTCCCGGGCTAGAATACTGGAGTGGGCTGCCATTTCCTTCTCCAGGGCATCTTCCTGATGCAGGGACTGAACCTGAGTCTCCAGCACTGCAGGTGGATTCTTTACTGCTGTGTCACCAGGGAAGCCCAGTACAGCCATCGTGGGGCTGCTGCTCCAGAGCAGACATCGTGTGGTGTCCTCTTGGATGAGATTCTGGCCATGGGTGTCAGAGAAACTGGGCCGCTGGTAAGC